>PVLC010018839.1:0-31621 GCA_004027655.1 Graphiurus murinus | reverse complement strand
TGTTCAGCATAGAGAGAAGAAATTAGAGAAACACATTGTATATATACAAATAGACTTTGATTTATAGATCCAAATAGACTTTTACCAGTGACAATATGTAACTAGATGTCATAAAGTTTATTTAACATAGGACTTGATAGTAGTTACAGTGAGTAAAATTATTTATTTGGTGGTACTACTTTTTTCTTATTTTAAAAGATACTCTTCCCAAGACATAGAAAAGAGGGCCACTATTATCATCTATTATTACTATTATCATCTTACATTAGAGCATTCATTCAGCAGTACTTATTGATACTTAATATTGAATATTTCTTGAATTTTCTTTCATGTGCTATTCTAGGAATTGAGAACCCATCAGTGAGGAAAATAAATAAACTTATAATGAATGGCCAAATTAGATAAACATTTACATAAATATACTGTGTATATAACTATGTGTTTGTATGTGTAAAAGTATCCATTAAATGCTTCAGAAAAGCTTCACCTCTGAAGTAAATAATAAGAATCAATACGTGTACTATAGATGAGTGATTTCCATGTTTTGAAATACCTCAAAATGGATTTATTTATGCATATTGATATTTTCCATTTTCTGCTATTATAGTAAATGGTCAACTTAAAGGACTAGAATTATAGTCACAAGATGAGCTGAAATCCTATTTTATTAAAGTGAATCAGTCAGTTCTGATGAAATAGCTTTCTTATTTATCCATACAGATATAAACATTTCCTTTCCTTCTCTGAGATTTGAGGAAGCCACTGATAATCCTCAATAGGAATGTTTATCTCCCGGAGCTTACTGTGTGATAGCTTACTCAGACGACTGGATTTATACTAGAAATGAGAAGTTTAATGTGCACTTAGGATGCCTTATACTTTATTAAGTGAGGGTATATAAGTGTGAGTGTGTGTGTGTGTGTGTGTGTGTGTGTGTGTGTGTGTGTGTATTCGGATCTGTCTATCCTTACCCTCAGTCCTATCTCTCTTTCCATATGTCAAGCATCTCCTATGAGCTGCCTGCTTGTGACTTCTCTCTGTGGGTCCACATGACAGTCATTAAAATGACACTCCTCATCAGCCTGCTATTCTATTGTGTTCTTCACGCTGATTGTAATGAGTCTCTGCCCACCCCCTCATGTTCTTCTGGAGCATCTTATAAGATGTGCTTTGCTTGACGAGCTATAGTTTAATCCAGACAGACAATAAAATCTCTGGGGGTTTTTCTCATTCCTTTCATTCTGGGGTGGCCATTTTTATTACTGCAAACACATGTTCTCAAAGTGCACATTACAGCAAATTTGGTATGGCTTGGGAGTTTTGCATATTTCCATTCTTTCTTATACAGGCACTCTCATGGCATACTTTTAATACCATGGAAAAAAGCATAAACAATAGTCTTCTAAATGCTTTAAAATAGTTGGATGTTTGGCTTTTTCTTGACAAATCATCTGAATAATAAACCATCGAAAGCTATGCATTTTTACAAAATTGTCTTGACATTCCCCTTATCCATACACCCTGTGGAATATATTTCACTGAGTAGAATTTCTGATTTTTATTTTGAGCATTGAGTCCTGAGTAATTGTGAGAAATGGACTCTGTTTCCTTCACTTGAAGGAATGCTGTGAATAATTATAATCCATAACATAGATAGCAGGGAAAAATATTACCTGCCTCTTAGCTAATGATGACATTGTAGCACCAATTTTTCTTTCTAAATAATAATGGATAAAGTACAGTACTTTGAAAAATAAGTAAAACTATTTGATCTCTAATTTCTTACTGCATCTGATTATACAAATTCTGGTTTATTACTATTGTTTTAACTGTATGGAGTAAGTGGGATTCATATAACCTGCCATTAGCCTGGTCCCTTTTACCCAGCGAGACTCCATTTTTAACAGAGTCCATTTTCTTTGTTTGAAATTACTAGAAAGTCAATGATTCCATCCAGTTGTAGAATTCAGGCTTGGAAAGCCTCATCGTGTTATTACTGCACACTTAGCACTTAGCCTGGTGCTAAATCTTTTGATTAGGAAACCAAATAAACAGAGTTTTAAGAAATGCTAACGAACATAGTCTATATGACACACAGTCTAGGTAACATTTTTTAACCCAATATTTGGGTTGTCATCAAATTATATTTGAAATGCTAAGTAGGAGCTCAATGAACACCAAGAAGTTCGGCTGCTATAAGAGTAACCTATGACCTCAAAATGAAATCTAGTGTTTAGTCACCTGAAACTCCAGAAATTTGTGCACAAATATAAATGAAAGATATGATAAGAACCAGATTCAGTTTGCCCAAGAGAAAAAAAAAACAAACAAAACATGTGAAGATAAGCATTTAAGGCTTATTTAAAACCTTTAGTATTATACAGTGATACATCCTTATAAAAGACTATGGAAGATACAGATATGCACAAGCATCTTCTGCAGAACTACTACTCTTTCAGATATATACATGGACATTAAAAGCAAAAATTTTATTTTGTAAAAATACGTTATTAGTTTGTGAGGGCTGCCATACCATATAACACAGATTGGGTGGCTTGAACAACTATAAGAACATTGATATAATTTACAGTCCTGAAGATTAGAAGTCCAAAGTTATTGAGGTGTTGGGAGACTTGATTTCTTCTGAGAACTTTTTTTGTCTGCAGATTGCTGCAATTTTATGGTGGTTCTCGTGTGCTTTTTCCTTGTATGTGCATATCTGTGTCCTAATTTTTTCTTATAACGACAGCAGTCATATTGGATTAAAGCCTACCTATGTGATTTCATTTTACCTTAATTACCTCCTTAAAGGTTCAATCTCTAAATACATCCATGTTCTGAGCTACTGGGAGACTGCAGCATAGGAGCATAGTTTAGTTAATAACAGTGTCAGCCCATACATACTTATTTGTGAGCTGCTTTTTCCACCTATCATCATGACTGGAAGACTTTTCCATGACAATAAAAATGATTTCTGTGTAAAACAATGTGTTTCATGATTGTAGACTATTGTGTTCATATATGTAACCTGTGAATTGAACTACTTCCCTTTTGCTCTACTATTTCAATAAATTTAACTTTCTTTCTTTTTGCTATTTAAAAAAATTTTCAATGAATATCCTTGTAATGAGGTCTTTCAATGAGCTTAATTATTATTGTTAACTTATTGTTGGTGCATTGTAATTATACATCACAGTGAGATGTAAAAGGATACATTCATATATGCACACAACATATCTTGCTGTGTTTCCTTCCCCCTACATGAGCCTAATTATGTTAATAGTTTTATTTTCTTAAAGTACCTGGGATAAATAATGAAGTATTTCACCAGTTTTTGATATGTTTTATTAGGTCACTCAAAGATTGTACCAATTTATACTCATATGAGTAATGTAGAAGACTTCTTCCTCCGAATTTCACTAGCATTGAGTATCATTTAAAAATAACTAATAATTTGACAAAAATAAGCCTTGTTTTTCAGTTTACACTTCTTTGGTTATTAATGTGATTGAGTTCTATGTTTACTGGTTTGATTCTTTTTCATTTGCTCTTTGTCTATGTATTCTGCCCATTTTAATGTCTACTTTTTGTATGACTTCAATTCTTACATTTAACCCTCTTTGTCTAGAATCCATTTATTTCCCTTAATTTTGGTTTAAACATGGTGATTCAGAGAATCTTTTCTACAAGACAACTGTTATATGTTTCTGGCTCTTCCTGCCTTTTTAAAAAATATATTTTAGTCACAGTGTCATATTTTAATTAGTTATACATATTTTTATATTTGATAGCATAAATCTGCAAGTACCTTTCTATTTTCAAGTTATCTTATTTTTTGTTGATTAAATATTCCTATATGAATTGGAGAATTGTTGTGTTAATTTTCCAAACAATTCAAGTTGTGTTTCTTTATATCAAATGTTCATGTACAGCAAGGATAGATTTAGGTTAGTTTATATTTTGCGTCTTAGCACTTAATTTAGGATACTTTAACTCTTTGCCCCAGCCTTTTTGTCAGTACATTTGATACTTATACAATTTTCAACAAGACCCTAAGCTGTTGAGCAAAGTGTTACTGACACTTAAGTAAATAAACATGATCTTTAGATATTTATAAAGAGCTTTAATTTTATTCTTTTTCTTGAGATTATTTTTAAATTTATTCTAGATTCCTACCAAATTCCCAAGTTATTAAGAGAAAGTGTCTGATAATGGTGTAACTACTGTTTTCCTAGTTGCAATAAAATGCTTTGATGTTAGCATAATTTCAAGTAGTCCTGCTTGTTTTGTAAACAAATATGTATGCCTCTATTACCCTGAACTTCATCACCATGTATGATTACAATGCACCAATGAAAAATATTAAAAATTATTGTATCAGTTTCTTAACTCTATATTTTGCAAAGTCCTGCACTCCTTTTTAAATATATATATATATATGTATATATATATATACACACACACACACACACATATATACATACACACATATATATGTATATATATATATATATATATATATATATATATATATATATATATTCTGTGCTCTAAGTTTTATAAATGTGACCTTTAGGCAAAGCATTTTCCCCGGAGTCCTTTCCCACATCCATAGCCTGGCCAATTCCTGTCTATCCTGTTTGGGAAGGGCATCTCTGGCCATGCAAATTTCCCAGTCATATCCTGCACGTGCCACTTCCATGTCCATACATCATAGATGCAAGTTTCGTGAATACTAAGGCTATGTCTAAGTTGTTATCCATTTTAGACCTGGCACTGGCATAGTGCTTGGCATAAATATGTGGTGATAAGCAAATAAATAGATGCTGAGTGACTGAGAACATTAATGTTTTACATTAAGCCAAATATCTGATGTCAATTAAATACCAGCTCTGAACTATTATGTGTGTGGTTTATACATGTGTACTTAGTTCTGGCACTTGAGAAGGAGTGGTGGAGTCCAAAGGTTGAGGGCCTCGATACTTTTAATGATGAATCTGCATGTAACTAAAGAGTTATAGAGCCTCTGTCCCTTCAGGTGCCAGGAAAGAAGCCAGATGAGTCTTTCTCTTCAGTAGTGTCCTTATTTTGGAAGGTGCACACCTGAGTTTGATGGAAGAATCAAGGGCAAAGCAGTTTGTACATACAAGTGAATATGTTGCTTTGCCATACGTCAGCACCGGTAGCTCTCCTCCTCCTACCTTCCTACTCCCCATAATTAAGACATTGCTTTATAAAATAGCCCTAGGTTTATTTGGGATCACATTTTCTGGCTGGTAAGTTGTGGATGAGCCTGAGTTTTATGGTTTTTTTTTTTTTTTTTCTCATTCCTGTAGATTTATGCATATGTCTTTGAAAACATCAAGTCTGTACAACTAGAAGCACTACTCTTATCCTTGCTGAGCATCGTGGTCCTTGTGCTTGTTAAAGAGCTGAACGAACAGTTTAAAAGGAAAATTAAGGTTGTTCTTCCTGTCGATTTAGTTTTGGTAAGTACAAAAATCAACATTTAGCTTTCTGCAATACAGAGCTTGCCAGTTGTCAGGGTAATCTGCAGATGCTTACTGTACTGTCTACAGTAACTCACAACCACTCCTGTGTCTCATTAAAGTGGGGCTAATTTGCGTGGCTATACATTAATGTAAGAACAGGAAACATTTTGAATCAATAATTTAAAAAAGGAGGCACACATGTTTTCAATTTATACAGCATTTCTCATCTGTTTTTAATTATTTATATAAATAGGAAAACATATAGCCTAAAATCTTAAATAAGGAGACATTTCTAAGGGTGAGACTCAAAATATCTCTGGCATGATCCTATGTAAAGCAATAAAATGTGGTACCATATCCTATTGATATATCTGCATGATATATGTAGAAATAGTATTGATTGACAAATTTTCATGAATTGGTAGATTTATTTGTACTTTTGTTATCAACATAATTTTGCCTTCTGAAAGGATGCTCATGATTTTCATTCATAGGGATAGTTCTTTAAAATTTTTTTGTTATTGTTTTGTATCAGGAAAAGCAATATAGTATACTTGTTCCTAAGGTTTGTGACATTAGAAATGTATTTTGAAATTTAAGAGTCTGTAATGGAAACTATTAATAAAGTATCAAATTGAAAATGAAATGTTAATACAATCATAGTCTACTGACTTACTTATTCATTGACTTTAATTTTCTAATGGTCTTTGGGTTATACAAGTATATTTGAATGTGTCTAAATAATTTTAGCTATTTTAAATTATTTAAAAATATCCCTTTATGCTGCTGAAATAGGGCAGGCTTATGTACATTTATTAAGGATAGCACATTGGAAACTGCCTCTGGAGAATATAACACATTTCTATAGAACTGAGATGGTAGTTCTTTCTTCATGGCTAGGACATACATGATGCTATATGCTTAACTTATAGAGATACATATAACATGTTATTAATTTATAGAGATACATATAACATATGTGATATCTCTCCTCTCTCTCTCTCTCTCTCTCTCTCTCTATATATATATATATATATATATATATATATATATATATATTTAAAGTGAGCCATAAAGTGCAAAGTACGATGATCATTAGTTTTCACAGCAATTACTTCGAAACATACCATCTCATCTCAAATTCCTTCAGATATTGAGAAATGCCTATTTTATCTTGGGAAGCTATACTATATACGTTTCATAAAACCAAACACTGAAAATGACCCTAGAAGGAAGGCTCTTGAGTTAGTGATAAAACAGTTGCTCTTCTCTGTAAAACTAGCAAGAATTATTCTTAAAATGAAAGAAAAGATATTCCTCATGTAGTGTGAAATTTACAAGATCTAAGGCAAGAGTATAATGAAAACCCAAACACTTAAAAGTTAAAAATTAAAATTAAAATTAAAATTAAAAGATCAAAATTTTAAGTCAAACAGGTTCTGGTTTTCTACCTTGACTAATGTATGTTAGTAATGAATTTGAAAGCCAGGTTAGGACAGAGAATTTTCCTTTGACTTCTGCCAGACGTGGTGGTGTGAGGAGAGCCAGATTCTTGGCTTGCTTCTTCTCTTCCCACCTCAGCTCTGTACCGCTCATGCAGGGATTCATTTGTATACATATGGCTATTCCTGCTGCAGTATCCAAACTCCAAACATATCCTCACCCCACCATGATACCATGATGACTGTCCCTTGGCTTTCCTTGGGCCTCACTGGTAGGATGGACCTGAGGAAGCTTCCCTGTGAGCAGACGGGAAGCCATCTGAGTAGGAAATGATACATTCCTTAGTATACGGAGTGGGGATCAGAAAAAGAGGTACAGAACCTGGTGTGGTGGTGCTCACTGTAATCCCAGTACTTGGGAGGCTGAGACCTCCTTTCTCAGCCATCTTCCTGTTGCAGATTTGGGGTCAGCTTGCTGTAATTTGGTGAGGATGGAACTGAGAGTGTAGGTAAGAGGCAGAAGACCCCTGGGTTCAATTCCAAGTACCACACACATTAAAAAGAGAGATACAAGTTTGAGTTGGGCATATCTTACTGTTTCCATATAGCTCTCATCTTATGGGGAAGGCTGTGGTTGGAGGAGGGCCTCCAAAGCACTGGGTTCTCCTGGGTCAGAGTCTCCTCCTGCCTAGGTCTAAGGGCAGTGCTAGCCTTAAATACATATATGATGTCGCTATAATATTGAAGAGAGGCCAATAACTCAACTGATTAAGGTAACTTAATTATGTTAAAGGATACACTGAGGAAGACACTGTCTGAAAGACTAATTCAATGACGTAGAAAATACTATTTTTATATCATAATATATATAAAGGTTAACAATATAACCTGGACACTTTTATTGATTTTTTTCTCCTTTTATAAATTCTCAAAGATGTTTTGCTTTTTAAGTTCATTTGATATTTGAGAAACTTCTGTAAATTTGGTTCACTATCAACAGAACTGTGCAGTTAGGAAAAAAAAGAAGTATGGAATGATGTTAGTTGGCATTGTTAGGTATCCCTTATTTTGCTAGTATATTTACTTATCCCTGTGTATATGATAGGTTTGCACTTGAAGTGATAATCAGTTAATATCTTTTAATAAGGTAAATAATTCCAAATCTATACCATAACCATATGAAATTCCCACCATCAAAAATGTCAGAAAACTGAAATAAGGATGTAAAAACACATGGAAAATACAATAACTTGTCAAATGCAGGCTGAGCTAGCTTTGGTATGTGTTTTCACAATGATTATGGGCATAGGCAGAGAACACAGGACCTTGCTTACCATGTCTCAGTAGCATAATGATAGCATGTCTGAGACTCCATGTGGGTCATTCAAAACGTGTTGAGTCTAACAGGCTGTGATCCAGCATATTTTACTTCAATAACTGGTTAAATCTCAAAATTCAAAAATATTCAAAGAGATTAGAAATCATCATTGATTACTAACATCAATTAGGAATATTGATACAATACTTCAGACTCTTGAGGGGTTGTCATCATGGGAGGGAAAGCATGGTGTTTCCCCTTAGGTCCTGACAGATTAATATTTAGGATGGACTATGGTGTCTACATACACACACACACACACACACACACACTCACACACACAGGGGCACATGCATACACACACCTATATTCTATATTTTACTTCCTTTATAAAGGGGGGGAAGCCCCAGTGGAGTGATAGAGGGGGTTTAGGAGATGGTTGGGGTGGGAATCAATGAAGTAAACACTTCCATTGATGCTATGCATATCTACAAAATTATCAGTGCCAATTTTGATATCATGTATGGTCAAGAGGAGGGAGGAGGGTGGGAACGGGGGCTGGGGGAAGCTCACAAAGCACTGTGTGCATGTATGTTTTTATTACTCTTGACCTCATTATGATGTGAGATTACAATGCACCAATAAAAGTTTATTTTATTAAAAAGAAATTGGACATAACTGGGTTGATATAAGATAAAATATTAGAAAAACCATATTATGGGGTATCCTCTAATTCTGAGACCATAACTTATGTGCTTTCAAAATTCAGAGGAACTTCTTGATTTTTCTAAATATTTATTTAATAAACGCATAGTAGTTGTACATATTTGTAGAGAAGAGTATGGCATTTCAATATTTGAATACAATGTGTTGTGATCAGATGAGACACTCATCATTTGTTTGTGTTGGGAATATTTAAAGTCCTCTCTACCAGCTATTTTGAAATATACAATTAATTGCTGTCAAAAGTTTTCCTCCCCCGGGCATGGTGGCGCATGCTTGTAATCCCAGCACTTGGGGGGCTGAGACCGGAGGATCCAGGTTCGCGGCCAGCCTCAGCTACTTAGCAAGGCCCTCTGCAACTTAGTGAGACCCTGTTTCAAAAATAAAGAATAAAAATAGGGCTGGGTGTATCACTCGGAGGTAGAATGCCCCTGAGTTCAATCCCCAGTACCGCAAAAAAAAAAAAAAAAAGTTTCCTCCTGAGCTATAGAACATCACCACTGTACCTATTAACGTATTACCTAATAACCATCTTTCCTTCACTCCCCTCCCATGACTTTTTGATTTTTATTATTTTGCTAATTTGAAATATATGTGCAAATGATATATTACTCTTGGGACATGAAATGCTTACTTTAAATTTTTTAAAAGACAAATAATATATATTTTTCTTATGGAACCACACAGATTATTGCTGCATCATTTGCTTGTTATTGTACCAATATGGAAAACACATATGGATTAGAAGTAGTAGGACATATTCCAAAAGGGTAATGTAGTCTTTTTAAATATATATTTTTGTTTGTTTGTCTTGCTTGCCTGCTTATTGATGGAGGAGGGAACTGGTGGTGGGTGAGTATGGATCTCATTTCTTTTTGTGCCTATATGGGACAAAATTCTAATTGGTGTCAACTGTAAAATGATAGAAACAAACAATACTACATGTGCAAAGAAATAGTAACTTCCTAGGCTGTAAATTCATTTATTACTGACTTGATAATTGTTTTATATAACATTTCTTCAGATAAAAGAATCAGAAAATATTTATAAAGATATAGTTTGAAAAATGGAAGGCATTGAATTTGAAAATTAAAGTCATGCTCTGGTATTTACTCAGCCCAATGCCCTCCACATATTCTATGTCAATTTTTATTTCATTGAAATCATGTAAAGGTAGACAAATATCACTTGAAATAGCAAGCCCATAGACTTGAGATTATTTTTTAAATGTGTCCTTACTAGTCTCTACTTGTACATAAAGGCCAAGATTAGTTATTTGAATCTTTCTAAAGGTTTATCTGATTTTTCCACATTTGAAATCGTTTATCATCTCTTTTTAGGTTAGTTTGTTGTTATTAATCAGGCACACTCAATTTCCATGAAACAAAATTTTTATAGATTGAAATGGTAGAAGTTTTGTATAGTATATATCTGAGGAACTGTGATCATACAAATCAATTAGTTTGGGGGTTAAACACTAGTAAGTGGGGAAAAAAATATCATGCCTCTCCTTCCATTCCCTCTAATTCTCCTTTTTTTGAGTGCCCTTTCCAGAACCATCATCTTCAAAGAATCATATAATGAACTTTTAAAAGAGGTAGAGGTGAAGTTGAATCCCAGCTCAGCCAGTTTCTTTGTGGTTTTAGATGAATCACCTAACCTTTCTTGGAATGTTGTCTCCTCCATGCAGTGCCTATAATGGTGCTTGGTTTGGGTTGTTTGGAGAATTAAATGAAAGGGCTAATAAGAAAGGGCCCCCATCCAAGTCCTAAACACACCAAGTGCTGTGTGCATATGTTTGTATCCCTTTGAACCTCACTATGGTGTATAATTACAATGTACCAATAAAAGTATATTAAAAGTAAGAAGGGCCAAAATTCTTCTTACATACTACATATTAAATCAACATGAATTTCTTTCCCTTTTTCTTTTAATTTTGCCAGAAGGATTTTTTTTTTGGTAGATCTCATAAATGATATTTTGGCTTGTATGGTTTTCAAAGGACAATAAGACAATGACTGGGTATTATTTGAGAAGCATTTTAAACAATTGTTTGTAATATAGAACAACTAAGTGTGGTGCTATATTTTGCCACAGAAAGTAGATGGAATCTTTCTACAGATTTTTATTAACATATGTAAGTTATAGTTAAGTGTAGCCCAAAAGGATTGAATTAAAAACATAATTAGGATAATGAACTCAATGGCAAATTTAGGGATTAACTCAAGAATTCTAGCTCACAATAAACTAGTGTTTGCATACAGCACTGGAGTATTCAAGAGAGGAAATACAGTCTCCAATGCCAGCCAAATAAATATTTGGAAAGGTTCAAATGAAAGAACGTTCCTGGTTTGCTTTTGTTTCTGATACAGGAAATTTTTGTTGAGCCAGAGTTTCTGTGGTGTAACTTGAATTCCCTGGATGTAAGTGCCAGTTTGATGCATGGAGCTGTGTCTCTGGTGTTCCTTATAATCTTGCTTTTCTGATAAATAATGTTGGAAGCATAGGGCTTCTAAGGCAAAGCTGCTTGGTTTTCTCATGAGTATTTCACTTATTTTATGTAAACTTCAGAGTCATTACCATAGTTGAATTCCCTGCAAGTTGTTACAGAAATTGCATGAAGGTTGATGACTTCAATATGCTCTTGCTTCTCACAGAATTCCTCCACCTAGAGCTCCCCCGATGAACATCCTCTCTGCAGTAGTGACTGAAGCTTTTGGAGTGGCACTTGTTGGCTATGTGGCCTCACTGGCTCTTGCTCAAGGATCTGCCAAAAAATTCAAATATTCCATTGATGACAACCAGGTGGAGTGTGCCCCCAGCCCCTCTCCACCCCTGTCTTGTCATTGTCCTGAGTACTCTCAGGTCCTGAAAATGTTGAACTTAGGAAAAAAATACAGCTCTCCTACGTGGATAACAAGAATGGGTAGAAGGATAGAGAAAATATACCCTCTAGGTCATTCATCGAAAACTGAAAATCTGGCATTCATAGTTTATAACAGCTTTTTAAAATGCCTTGATGTTCTTTATGATTTATTTTTAGGAGAGTATCCAAATATATTAATCATTGCATGCTAATTTTTAAAAATTATGGATTTCATAATGATACCAAATGATACAGATTACATTGGCTATATTTTTAATATATATTTTGACAGTGTATTACTTCACACCCAGGGGCCCTATGTGCAGTGGTTATAAATGCCAGTCTTCCTATGCACAAATATCATTCTAACATTACATGGTCTTAATCCTACCTATGTCCCAGTTTTCCAATCTGTAGAAAGATAGATTTATTTATTCTGCAGATATACATTGACCCTACTAAGTACCAGGCACTGGCCTGGATGCAGGGGATACAATACTGAATAACACAGATCATATCTTTTCTCCACTCAAACCTTTCCATTAGCTTCCAGTGCACACAGATAAAAGCCTCGTTACCATGGCTTACAAGGCTCTACATAACCTGCAACTATTCCATTTTTTTCCCTGACCTCATATCCTTTCCATACTCTGTTCTAGCCACACTTAATCATCTTGATTCTCATAAATCCACTAGCCAGACTTCTGTCTCAGGACATTTGCACTTGCTCTTCTACCTTTTTTCAGGAATTCTGTTCTTCCTGATAGCTATATAGGTCCTTTGTTTGAATATTTCCTTCTCAGGGAAGGCTTCTCTGTTAATCTAAAATCATAAACTCTGTATTATCCAGTGGTATCCTCTGATTTATTTTCCATATTTGTCTTGTCTTGTCTTGTCTGTTGCCAACATTCCTTTACCAGAACCACAGCCCTTTGGGGTAAGAGATATTTTTATTTGCATCATTTCTTTTTTTTTTTTTTTTTTTTGAGGTACTGGGGATGGAACCCAGGGACATTCTGAGTTATACCTCCAGCCCTATTTTTTATTCTTTATTTTGAAACAGGGTCTCACTAAGTTGTGGAGGGCCTAACTAAGTAGCTGAGGCTGGTCGTGAGCCTGTACTTTCCTGTCTCAGCTTCCCAAGTACTGGGATTACAAGCGTGCACCACCACACCTGGCTACTTTCTTTGCTTACTGACAACAACAAAAGCACACAAACTGTCCTAAAATGCTTTTGTAATAATCCAGGTGAGATGTGTTGATTTGGACAGGGATGTAATGTTGGAGGAGATGAGAAGTTGATGGATTCTGGACTGGATATGGTTGCCATCTGGGGAAAAGGGTGGCTGGGAGGAGTCAAGAATTCTCAGCAATAAAGAACAAAATTATGTCACTTGCAAGAAAATATTATGTTAATTGAGATTAACCAGTCACAGAAAGTGGAGAGTCATTTGTTTTCTCTCATTTGTAGAAACTAGGGAGGAATCAGGATACCAGCGAGATTTTAGATAATGGAGGAGAAACCCTACTGGAGCTAGGGAGTTGATCTAGGGGAACGAGGAGTGAGGGGAAGAGGGAGAATTAATGAAGAAAATACTTCCATTGATATTATGTATATATGTGAGAATATCAATGCCAATCTCAATATCATGTTGGGGGTGGGATGGGGAGGGAGCTGGGGTAAAGCCCACCAAGTGCTGTGTGTATACATGTATCTCTATGAACTGCATTATTATATGAAACTATAATGCACCAATAACTGTATAAAAAAGAATAACTCTAAATCTTTTGACCTAAGCAACTGGAGTTTGACATGGGGAAGAAATTGGGAGGGCCAGGTTGGGGTGGTAGAGTTCTATAGCTTAGTTGAGTAAGGTTGAGATACCAGTTAGCTATCATGTGGAGAGGCTGAGTAGCAGGTTAGCTATACAGGAGTCTGAAATTCAGAAGAGTGGTCCAAACTGGAGATATAAACTTGGGAGTTGTCAATGTGTATTTGGGTAGCTAAGATGTAGGTAGAAAAAAGAAATCACCCAATATTTGCAATTGGTTAGAGAGGAGGAATCATGAAGAAAGTTGAGAAGGTGGTCAGAGAGGTAGGAGGACACTAGGAGAGTGCGAGGTCCTAGAAGCCAAGTGAAGGAGGCATTAAAGAAGAAATGAGTGGCGGTGTCAAATGCCTCTTGTAGGCCAGGAAAGGTGAGAGGTAATCATTGGAGTTAACATTGTGGAAGCCACTGCTATACTGGTATGAACAAAAGCCAGTTTCAGTGACTTAAAAGAAGAGAAGTTGGCAACAGAGAACATAAATAAATACTCTTTTTGTTTATAAAGTTGTTATGACGATTGAAAGAGTAAAGTGCTTAGAACAGTTTTTGGCTCATTGTAAATACTCAATAAATGTTAGCTATTTTTATTAAAATTGTTAAATCCCAACTTGTGGGGAGAATAGAAATTGACCACTAACAAACTTCATTCTCCAACAAATTGTGCCTGTGGTCTCTAAAAACCCATTGTGATTAAGAAATTATATATTCTAGCCAGGTGAATTGGCGCACACCTGTAATCTCAGTTATTTGTGAGGCTAAAGAAGTTTGAGGCCATCCCGGGGCAACTTAGTAGACCCTATCTCAGAATAGAAAGATCAGTAACAGTGTGCTGGTGTAGCTCAGTGGTAGAACACCTGCCTAGTGTGTGCAAGGCCGTTGGTTCAATCTCCAGTGCATAGGGGAGAAAATAATATATTTATAATGACATGTTCTATTATGAATCTTGCAGGAGTTTTTGGCTCATGGCCTCAGCAATGTGATTCCTTCATTTTTCTTCTGTATCCCAAGTGCTGCTGCCATGGGAAGGACTGCCGGCCTATACAGCACGGGAGCAAAGACACAGGTAACTTAGTTTCAGCAGAAACAAAAGGACTACTGGATCTCCACTCCCATTCGTGGTGTGTGGGAAGAGTGAATGTCCCTGTAAAGTCCTGAAATATTTCCACTCCTTCAATTTTTTCCAAGTAGCTTCAAGGAAGTCTCTCCTTCCTGTTTTCTAGGAATGGCCCTTCCAGACGCTGAGTGATTCAGGTAGCAAACAGCAGTTCTGTACAAATGGCAGCTTTGTTGTGAGCTTTGAAACCAAAGCTCCCTCTAGCGGTGCTTTTGGTTTTTCCCATTCATCTAAAACAATAATGGACATTTTTTTTTTCCTCTGTTTTGTTCACTTCTTTTAAAGAAAATACATTCAGTGATATGTAAACCCAATAGTTGACATAGGAATTTCCATCTATAGAGATGAACATGTGTGTAAATGTGGCAGAGATGTCTGTGAACATTTTAGGATAAATAGTCAATGTTTTTTAAAACTCAAATCAATCCTGCATTTATCAAGAGCCTACTGTATATGGGCATTATGCAGGGTACTGCTAAGAGGATGATTATGATAGGGAAGCTATTGCTGCCGTTGGTGATGATGTTGGCAGTGTTAGTGGAAACAATATTGAGCTGTGTGCCAGGCCTTATGTGTGAAAGACTGCATAAACAAACTCATTTAATCGTTTAGGCACCATCCTAAACGAGGTATGATTTCTATTCTCAGTTTCTACATATGGGAAAAAGAGAGTTGAAGTCATTTACCCTGGTCACAGAACTAGTGAGAGGGAGAACTGGGATTTTTTTTTTTTTTTTTTTTTTTGCGGTACTGGGGATTGAACTCAGGGGCATTCTACCTCCGAGCTATACCCCCAGCCCTATTTTTTATTCTTTTATTTTGAAACCAAGTCTCACTAAGTTGCGGAGTGCCTCACTAGGTAGCTGAGGCTGGCCGTGAACCCGGATCCTCTGGTCTCAGCCTCCCGAATGCTGGGATTACAAGCGTGCGCCACCACGCCCGGCTGAGAACTGGGATTTTAACTCGAATAGGTTTCCTCCAAACCTTGAACTCTTAGTCACTGTTCCTTACAAAAAAACTCATGTATATCCTAAGATGAACAATAGTAGTTAACCATTAATAACCATCAATAAAATAATTCATGTTTAAAGTAGGAATTTAATTATAATATGTAAAATACTTTATTGCTAATTCAAACAGTTATTGGGGGTCTATTCTATATTAAATGGTTTTTTAAGGTTATAGAGCAATGCATTTGAAAATTATATGATTTATGACCTTAGGGGCAAGTGTCAAGAGAAATATGACAAGTAGATAGTGAAATATGGCATAAGACTGATAAAGCATACCATGGGACAGAGGCAAAGCAGCAACCACTTTTGACCATATCATCATTTAACAAATAATTCTCAGGACTCATCAGCTAAGAAGTGACATCCTCATGCTAGTTTTGTTTGCATACACCAAGTAATATGATGGAATTTTACAGTTAGTAATGTCAAGCATAGTTTCATCGTGGGTATTGGCATCAATGTTTTGCAAACTGTACTCTCAAGTGATTGTGATCTAAAATTTAGAATTTGTAGTGTACTCAAATGTCATCCTTTACTCTGAGGACTCTTCTCTCTCTAAAATTATAGGACTTTCTAGTTGTTTCCACCTGGTTTCTTGCAAAAGTGAGTATATTAGGTTTCTTCTTTTTGTTTTCAGGCTCAATAAACATGTGAGTGATTAAAGACATAGGTTCCAGAGCCTGGGCTTGCAGCCTGGCTCCCCCATTCACAGTTGGGTGACTTTACACAAGTAACTCACTTCCTCTACCTCAAGAGGCCTCAGCTATTAAAGTAGAATTACAATGCTATGAAGATTGAGTTAACTAATACATAATTATTCAATGTGGTGCCTAAGCAACCAAATAAATTCTATTTTTATTTTATTTTATGTTTTTGTAGAACTGGGGGTTGAACCTAGGGGCATTCTACCTCCAAGCTACATCTCCAGCCCTTTCTATTTTTTGTTTTGAAACAGTATCTCCCTAGGTTGCTGAGAGTCTCACTACATTGCTGAGGCTGTCTTTAAACCTGCAACCCTCCTGTCTCAGACTCCCAAGTAATAGGATTACAGGTGTGTGCCAACATGCCTGGCTGTAAGTGCTCTTTAAATGTTAAGGATTATCATAGTTCATTTTGTTATTATTATATAAGTAATAAGATATTTTCATAATCTTTTAATATTAAGACATTGTTCTTTGGTCAGGATGCAGCAAGATAGTTTTCTTGTCTCAGTTGCCCCATCATCTTGCTGACAGATCAGGAGCAAGTTAGTAGGTCCAAACAAAATCCGAGATAGTTTCACCCTGATTGTGTTCCATCTGTGGGATTTATTTAGGCATTTAATGTACGTTTCTAATTACTATTTTAGTAACAAGTAAATGATATGATTAATTTTTGTAACTTATATCACATGTCTAAGAGAAAGAATTTTTTGAGAAGGCTTATACTTATTTTAAAATCTGAGTTGGGTATACATTTGATTAATAGGGTTGGGATAGAAGGATGCCCTTTCTGGAGGCCACACATTTGATTAATTATAACTATGAACTTTTCCAAGGAATTTTTATTTAATAGAGATTTTTTCCTACATGGTATTTTATCAAACTTCAAAAGAAGTGAAAGAAATCTAACAAAACACTAGTTCATAATATAAGTTTTGTAGCAAAATGTTTTCATGATACTGTTCTAATTTAGATGGTCACTAATCTTTCAAATAATTCACATAAATTGCACAGGGAGAGAATCTGATTTAATGTGTATACCCAAATCGAGGATTCTTTCCCATGGTAGTCATTTCAGACCTTTAACACTGCAACTGTGGAGTTTATGTGGGTGTGGCTGATAACTGACATGGTTTGAAGATAGTGATAGGCAAGCCAAATCTTAAAAGTTTAGTTCTAAGGAGACTATTCATGAAGCATTTTTCTATGTGACATGATTTCACAAAACAACCCCTTAAATGGCTCTGTCTCTCTTAGGGACTAGATTTATAATCAGTAAATTAACCTAGAAGATGTTAAAGACTTTCAACTCTTAGGCTAATGACAATCCTTCAAAGGACTAGTGATAACCATGTCACATTTGTTAATTAATTTACCAGCTGACTTTTATTCAGCAACATTTTCAATTATCTTTTAAAAATGCAAATGTTATCATGTCACTTCTTGCTTAAAGCCCAGAAAAGGCTTTGCATAGATCTTAGAATTCAAATCATTCACTTCAGAGAAGCACTGCTCATTAGAAGCATACCAGCTTTCCAGGTAATTTAAATAATCTAGCAGCCACACTTTAAAAAGTCAAATAATCTGATAAAATTAACTTTAGTACTCTAATTTACCCAATGGAATAAAATGTCATCATTTTAACATGGAATCTATCTAAAATTATATACATTGTTTTCTTTTCGTACTAAGGCTCAGAAATCTGGTACGTATTTTACATTTGCAGCATATCTTAATATTCAAGTGTTCAAGAGCCCCATGTGGCTGTATTGGACAGTGAATTTAGGAGTATATTACACAAATAAGCAGAGGGTAAAGCCTTGAATGCTTTAGCAAATCAAATTAAAATGTTTGAGTAGAGATAACAAAAGGTTCTGATCATTTCATAACAAGTGCTGTGGTCAAAGGCGCAGACACATTTCTATCCTCTCTCTATAGAATCTCTTTTTAAAGTGCTCCTTTTCAGATGTGAAATATTAAGCATGTGCATGTATCTAAGAAAGGCCTTTAGAAGAATAAGAATGTCTTGGTGCTGCCTAGATGCTTGCACAAATGAATGCTGCATTTCTTCCTTCCCTCTGAGGAACATTGAGCATGGGAGGGCTCTGGGAGGGAGCTCAGCGTCCCTTGGCTGTGTCCCCTGTATGCTTCTCTTCACTTGCAACAGAGGAGATGCACCAGTGCTCTCCAGGGAGCTCAGGAGGCATCCTGGAACCACAAGGGATTCCAAACAGCATCTGCTGCAGAGGCGGCGCAACCACAACTGAAAACAACAGCTGGCACGTTGTTCTGCAACGCTGAGATTGCCTATGGGTTCTAATTTGCCAAACTATATTCCTTTATTCTTTCAAAATTTGGCTCATTGCTTGCATCATCTTTAAAGCCTTCTTATTCCTGCTTTAGTTACCCAATGTCCTATCTTTTCCCATTTCAATGACCTTTCCACAAAGCTATGCATGCAGTGAGTGCTCGACCCATTTTGCACCGTTTGACAACTATTTAGGAAGGAAACCTCTGAAGTCTCTCTCTTCCTCCCATAACCAAACATAAAACCATGGATAAAACCAATGTCTGCACAGCTATCTTTGTAAGTAATATGCAACATATATGTTACTTGAGAATGAAACAAGAAGAAAAATATAGATCACTTCACTAACTTTTATGCAGAATTAACCCTTAAATATAACTAGTAATAATTATAAAACAAAATTTGGACCTTTAGTTAGACATTGAAAGTGTTAAATAGGGAGACACCTGAACAATGGTTGCCCTATGGATAATTAGGGGTGTGAGCACATACCTTTACTAAATAAAATCTAAGTCTATCTGAAACATATGAAGAAAAAACTACTTAAGTTCTGTTTGTTTCTGAGATAAAGAAAAGAGCAAATTAAATGTTGGAGAATAGCCTAAATAGAGTTGTGTCTTACTATTTTTAAGTAGAATTATTTAGTTAGGCTAAAAGTTCTGTAACAGTTTTAATGTGCTGTAATATATCTAGCAATCTTAAACTATACTTAGATTTACTCAACAGGGTAGCTTTGAAAATCTCTATCTTGTGGAAATCAGAAAACCTGGAGAGCTGCCTCATTTTGAACAACACCACATAAAGTGGTGGACCACTGTGCATTTGGAAACTTCGTTAACAATACTGGAAATAAAATATACCACTTTAAAATCAGAGCCAACATTTAAAATTAGAAGGATGTTGCATGTCCTATTTTGGTTCCAGGAGAAAGGACAAATTATTAATACAGTGAAACAAAACACAAAAGTAAATGAATCTTTAGAAATCACTCGATATGTGTATGTATTTATATAATTCGGATTAGTATCAACATTTAAAACTATCAAAAATAAGTTTGCCTTCTCTTTTTGTATAGGAGTGTTACCTTTTCTTTTAAGATAAATTAATTTTGCCCAGATTCTAACATTCCCTAATCTCAGTTCTGTTCTCTGCTGCCAACGTCCCTACCTTCCTACCAAACAGAGTTCCACCATCATCTCTTGTTGGCAGGAGACAGAATAATTTCCAGTACTATAGGGTGTGCTCAATTAAACCCTCACTTAAAAATGAGCAAGTTGATCTTTTCGTATATGTAAAGTACATAATCTGTTATGTATATAAAATTTTTGGTGGTTAATATGTAGATGTTGGAGTGAACAACAACAACAACAAAAGTCTAAGGAAAAATTTAAAAAATACATTTGGCTTTTATGGATCCCAATTTAGTACCCATTTTATTTTGCCTGTGTGCTTAGCTCCCTAGTACTGTGACCTTTGACTAGTCACATTGACCTTCTGTGCCTCAGGTCCTTCCAAGGAATTTGACTACAGCTTAGGTTCATTCCAGCTCCTAAGGCTGAGGGTTTTGTTTTCAGGTACATTGCAAGTATATGATTAAAACGTCCCACAGAAATGATGTATGTACTTGTCTTGAAATAAACCTTAGCAGTTAATGTCTTTTTCTTTCCATATGAATATGGATTTGCTCAGTTACCTACTGGGCTATCTGAATGGATCCTGTAATCTGTACTTTGGCACCTAGGTCTTTCCAGGCCATAGGGGTTACAGGCATCATATTTTACTCTTTATAAATTCCTACCATGTAAAATCACCAATTTTTCCTAAAGGGTCAGTGTAGTGATTTCTTTTTTTGTATTCTGTAACCTCATTTATGTTCAATCATTAATAAATTAATGATTTACTTCCCATAAAAGAATTATTGTTTTTCCTTTGTACCAGCTGGGATATGCAAGTGATGGGTTCTATTAAATTTGAAAGAGAAGAGATTCCCCTCAGCCTCTGCCATCATGGGAAAGCTTGTGCTAATATCTAGTTGAATGGTTGCTTAGATCACTCTCCTTCCTTCCATACTTGCACCTTTTAATAATGTCAGGTTCAGGACAATTCCAATTCTAGACTGACTCTGGATGTGTAGACATGTGTATGTAAGCAATTACAGATCCTTCTCCAATTCCTTCTTTAAAGAATCAGGTTTATGGCAGTACATTTCAATATAATAAAATTTATCCTTTTTACTTCAGTTCATGTTACTTAGAAAAAATATCAAATAATGCTTTATTCATATATGAAGTTATTAATACAAATTTCAAAATTCTGAACAAGGAAGGAGAAGGAGCCAGGTGGGTTCCAGAGGGAAACACAAGCGCTGCATGCATATATGTTTCTATTACCCTGAATCTCATTATAATGTATAATTACAATGTACCAATAAAAAGAGTATTGTTGTATAACCATAAAAACAGTCAAGATATAAGACATTATCATCATTCTAAAAGTTTTCTCATGCTCTTTTATAGTCAATTCTCTGCTCCACCTCTAACCCCTGGTATGCTATAATTTTTCATTTTTGCAGAATGTCTTACTACATTTTTTTGCTTATTTTAATGTATTTTGTAGTTATTAGCAAATATTAGTTGTATAAATTAATGGGTTTCACTGTGACATTTCCATACATGCCTATATCTTATAATTTTTGCATTCAGCTTCTTTCTCCAGTTTACTGTTTTTGAATTTTATCTCTGTTGTTTTTTATGACTGAGTAGTACTCTGTTGTATGGTTGTGCCAAAATTTATTTACCAAGTAGTGAAAATTTCAGTTATTTACGTTTATTGGTACTTGTGAGCAAGTTCCTATAATATTTACTTATGAATATTCACATGGACAATTTATTTCATTTTTCTCAGTCAGCCATGGGTCTATGATAAGTATGTCTGTAACTTCACCAGAAATTGCCAAACTGTTTCCAAATTGACTTTTCCATGTTCCATTCCCATTGTCTGTACCATGTTGTATTCCCACCCACAACGCCTGAGACCTCCAGTTACTTTGAGTCCTTGTCAGCCCTTGAAATGGATTGTTTGTGTATTTATTTTTAATTTAAGCCATTTTAATAAGTTCAAATTCCCATGACATCTCCATAATGATGTTCCAGATATCTTTGTGGTCCCTAAAAGCTTTAGTCTTCTTTCCTCTTCTTAGGATGGCAGTTTGGCCATGTGATTTCATGAACTCATGAATGTTTGCTTATGTGCCGTCAGGTTCCCCTTCCATCAACCAGACAGGTGTTTTGAGTTGCCTTTTGTCAGCAGGCTGAATGGGTTAGAACATGATACTGATGACTTTTTAGGATTAGTAAAGTCTGTCCCACTGCCAGATGCTGCTCTTGTAATCTCTTAAAAGCACTTCATAACCAGAGTCCTTACCAACAAAGAACTCCAAAGAAGAGAGTGAGTGCTTCAGTGGAAATTTGTCATCAACACAGAAAAGCCTTAAGCTGCATATTTTGTTATTATCCAAACAGGCCTCTAGGAAATAAAGAGGGGGTCAGGCTAAACTACAGGCCAACCAAACAACTTTCACCGAAATGTCACTTTCACTGTTCAACAAATAGTCATTGCTGTGACGTGTGATAAAAGTTGATGGTGCCCTATTTCTTTATGTGGAATTGCTTTTCTCTCCTCACTGACTTAATTTGATTCCACCAGTTTGTCAGCTGTCACGTTTGTCTTCCCTTAGCTGCAAAATATAGATAATGACAGTCTATGTGATTTAATGATGGTGTGCCAACACTTTGTTTCTTCTAATCAAGATGAGCTAAGAATTACCCTCCCCACCACCACCCATAACATTGAAATAAAAAATTCAAGGCTTTCTCTTTTTGTCTGTCTCATTTTTTCCAGGTTGCCTGTCTTATATCTTGCATTTTCATCCTCATAGTCATCTATGCAGTAGGACCTTTGCTGTACTGGCTGCCCATGGTACAGTAGTGTTTTTTACTACCTACTTTTTAATTTGAATGAGCATCACTGTGTATTAAATTTCTTGGGACAGTAAATTAAATAATCCTGAATTGGAAAACCATTTTACATAAGTAAAGGTTAAATGGGGAAAGAGTAGAAAGATACCACATTTGAAGAGGAAAGAAAAGAAGTTCTAATTATATCTTTTAGTTCTTCAGCTAATATATGAAATGAGCATTCTGGAACTAGTTATTACATGCTCATGTAGAGGGAGGAACTAGAAATACTCTGCTGAAAAAGTAGACTTTGGAAGAATGTTATAAGAAATTTGCTAGAAAACATGTTCTGGGGCAAGAGGGTAGGGAATAAAATACATCTCCCTCCTTCATATATTCTTTATACACATGACTTAGAACATTATCAAGGGCAAGGTGAATCACTGAGTTCATAAACTTGAGGCACAAAAGTGATGCAAATTAAAATGTCAATTTTAAGAGAGCCAGTTTCCATCCCGTGTTGTTCTAATTCTTCACTTATACAGTGAGAATAAATTATTTCCATAGAATGATCCTCCAATAATCAAGTTCACTTGTCAAAAGAGTTATAAATATCTTCAGGTGAGATAGGATAATTGACATTCAAGATAATTGTAAGTAAGTATATAAATATGCATTTTTGCAACAAATGGCAGAGAATAATTACAATTATGGGGATATTCAGCCACATAATATTTACCTTTATAATTCATTGCTTTTTTCATTTGTCTTGTTAGTATAACTGCATAAGTTTTGCACTATGATTCCTTAGAATTAATATTATATTCCTAAAGTATAATAATAAGTTATTTCTAAACAAAGCAAATATTACTTTAGTCTTCTAATTGGTGACTGATTTTCTGTAGTATTTTTTAAAACAAAGATATAAAAATACCATGGTCATTTTAAATCCAGATTAAAATCTTTATCTTGCTTCTTCATCAGCTTATTTTTTTGTTTGCAGTGTGTTCTTGCAAGCATTATTGTTGTGGGGCTGAAGGGAATGCTAATACAATTCCGGGATTTAAAAAAATATTGGAATGTGGATAAAATTGATTGGGTAAGTAGAAACTTGACCCAAAAATTTCCTTTTTGGCTTAAGCACATGCTATCAAATAAACTTTAATACTTTTATTTGCAGAAAATAGATTTAACCATTTGAGACTCACGTACTTTATGAACTACCAGTTATTGTTTTCAACATCTTAATAAGAGCATTAAATATAAATTGTCATTATAAGAGACACAAACAGAATTTTGTCAACTTTGACAGATAAGTATTTTGAGAAATTGTAAAGAAATACTAGCCAATTTGAGTGGATTGGGATGCCCAATGTATATTATGAATTTATTCTGGAAGCAAAGCTCATTAAGGAAATACACCCTAATAGAAATATGATGAGTTATAGTATGTTTGTGAAGCCAACATTAATCTCTATGAATTTATGTTGCATGAATATAAGGTGAACTTCTTCATGGTAGCTGCATTCATTCTAAATACAAAATGTCTTATGAATTGTCTTTTAAATGAGTTACACTGATGGGAGCATTATATTAATAAGATATTGTTGGAAACAGCATACATTATACTGAACAATAATGAAAAATGTTTTCATCTAACAAAGTGTTTACCATACTTACAATTCTAGAGAAACCTGCCCACACATGCATATCCAAAATCCTCTCCCTTACCAATAGTTCTGTTATGGAATTCACCATGTTGAAATATAATGATCTGTGTATTTCCTCTCCTTCAGATCCTATGTTCTGTGAAACATTGAGGATTTTGTTGGTGTCTCCTTTCATAATACTCCTGAGGCTCAATATTACTGAACTCCCACCAAAGTGCAATGCTGAGTACCATGAGGAATGTAGAGATGAACAAAAGACTACCAAACACTTTTAATTTGCGCAGGAAGCAGATGCAGAAACATTAACTTATTACTCATGATATAACATAATGTGGAAGTAAAAGTACAGCTTAGTGCCGAGGAAGAATAGAGGCAGAAACATTAATTTTTACCAGTTAATATGAAAGCCTCTCATAGCAGAGCTGAAATATAAAATGAGACTTGAAGAAATAGTATTTGTATGTGAGTGTGTGTGTGTGTGTGTGTGTGTGTGTGTGTGTGTGTGTGTGAGACTGGGGATTGAACCCAGGGGCATTCTACTTCTCAGCTACACTTTCAGCCCTTTTTAGTTTGTTTTGAGACATGATCTTGCCAGTTTGCTGAGAATTTCCATATATTGCTGAGACTGTCCTTGGATCTGCAATTCTTCTGTCTCAGTCTCCTAAGTACTGAGATTACAGGTGTTCACCATCACACCTGGCTGAAGGAATAGTATTTGATAAGCCAAGGGGTCATGATTATCCAGGCTGAGAGATCATAGCTTTTTTTTTTTAAAGACAGAATATGGGAGATAGCTCGTGTAAACAAAGAAATAAGATGCAACATATTCAAAATCTTGATAACCCTGTGATAAAGGTATTTCTAAGGAAGTTATTAATCACATAAAAGGGAACATGTTTTTATACTGGAGGAGAACAGAAGATGTTAGGGAAAGCTTCTTTTAGGAAATGATTTCTAGGTTGAGATTTGTAGAATAATAGATACTAACTGGATAAGAAAGAAAGAGAAATGTGTATGAAAAGATACAGAGATGACTATGAGCGCATCTGGCTCTAAAATTCAATGTGTTCAGCATGTGTGGAAAATATAGTGTGAAGATTGGAGTAGTGACAGATGAGGTTGGAGAAGTTAAGATGGGTTAGATTGAGAAAAAACCACTTCTGCCAAGATTAGACTTCATTCTGAAGACAGCGAAGCATCACCAAAAGGTGAAATAGAAATAAGATTTATGTATTAGAAATGCACATGGATAATTTTAGAGAGATGTACAAACTGAAGGAGTAGGCAGCACTGCTTTAGTAATTCAGGCAAACAAATGAGGAAGGTCAGATCAAGGCTAAAACCATGACTTTCAAGACGAAAAAATTGATTTGAAAAATATTAAAGACATTAAGTTAGCTTGTCTTTACCATCAATTCATCATATAAAATTGACCAGTCTAGAATGATATCTAAGTTTCTAGATACAACATTACTGAAAGAAGTATCATAATTGTAGTTAGACACATCATTGGGGAAAGATGACATCATTCTTTGAGTTGTAGAAAATACATAGTTATTGTTTAAATGTATTTACTGGTTACCTTTAGTCTTTAAAAACATAGGTCCTCATTTCTGAATTATTCATTTTATGTCTTTGTTTTCTGTATGTCATCATCAAGTAGTTTTCCAAGAAGTGCTCAAGTATTTTATACTCAACATTATTAAATTTTGAAAATATTGATCTTATTTTTTTACTGAAATGAAGTTGTTGGCCTAGTCTAAAATGTTTTTCAAGACCTTTTGAACCTGGCATTATTTTCAGATTTTGAAGAACAAGGTAGAGAAATTAGAAGTCAGTATGAATTTTTTTGTTATTTTATGTGACTTTGTTTTTCTAAACGAATGCTCAATAAAGTTCATTTTTATTACCCACAATGTTTGGTAATATTATTAGAATATTTCTTCAGTTGAAGATCAAGTCTCAAATTTCTATGAGCATCACATTCCTTTTTTTATTTCAGAATAAAAATATATTTTCAAAGCTTTCCCTCTAATATGTCTTTATCTATCCTTTTTCTAATGAATTATGTATTTGTTAATTTTACTTTGTATTTATCCATGTCTGTATATTTCCTCATGCTTCTTTTATTTTTCCCTCTATGCAGTTTCTTTGGATTACTCATGGTGTCTCTGATTATGAATTTCTAGTTATGACTATACTATTTTTAGGTTTTAAATATTGCTTTTATCTCTGTAATGTTTTTCAGTTTTTCTATATTTTAAGTAAAGCATTTCTTTTTTGAATTTTCTTATTTTTGAGGGTTTTTCTGAGTTTCCTATTACATGTCAAAGTCTAATCATTGTCTCTATTTCGTGTTTTTAATTTTCTTTCTCCATTTTTAGAAGTAGGTTCCTTGTCAATTCCTTTAGGATTGCAATGTATTTCTAACTATTTACTGAAAAATAATGTGAGGATAGAAGGCGATAGGAAGTGAGCTAGAGCAGCCCACAGTTATGATTTAGGTATGTCACCTGAAGGTGTATCGTTAGTTGGAGCAAAGCCTCAGAAATTAGAGGTTCTCTGGTGACCTGATACTTGTCTCCTCTTCATTCTGCATCTTGCTTCATTTCTAATACTCTTCTTTGGTTAGGAAGCTAAGTTGTGATACTAATGGCATGTCCCTTTCAACACAAATAAATCTCTATGGGTACATTTTCTGCTTCTCTGGTGGCACAGCCTTGGCCACAGAACTTAGAAGCTCTTGCCCCTAAAAGCTTTTATCAAGAAGATGGTTATGTAGGATTATTAAGATTTTCATGTTTATGAAAAAAATCTATAATCGATTGATCACTGAGAAAAAAATATAACTTCCAGTGTTGTCCTCCTTGATTTTCATCCAGATTTCAAAGTATTTGGCAGATCTGTAACTTATTTGTATCTAGGCATCGTAATCATGTTCTTTTTTTCATTGAGGCTGATTTTCTCCTTTATTCATTTTTATTGTCTTTGCTTTACTTTAATATAAAGGAGTAGAGTACAAATATCTTTAATATACTGTATAAGTCTGATATCAAAATATACTTAGGTTATTTTAGCAGCAATATGGCAAATGGTTTAACATGCAGATAACAAAGCTGACAGTTAAGTAGAAACTATCAAAATAGTCTAGGGAAGGGAAAGCAAAGTGTAAACTAGGGCATTATCAATGACTTAGAAAAAGAGTGTGATTCCAGATGATTTTGAATTAATTGATGGGAATTATGAAATGATGAGACAAATAGATGAAAGAAGAAAAAAAATATAATGTGATCCAAAGTTTCTAACTATAGGGCATTGAAGAATATTAACATTATATCTGAAGGAGAACATTGGAGGAAAAGCAGATTTGGGGATGAATTTAATGAATTTGCATTTGAATATGTTGAGCATGGAGGTATTTTATAAACAGTTTTTAAAAATGACTTAAGAGCTTGGAATTTGTAATCTACTATTTAGAAGTAATAGTTGAAAACAGAATAAATACACAATATGGTGTGGGCAAAGAATGGGATTGAGAAAGTTGGAAGAGATATAGCAGGTGAATGATGATTTTGCTAGACACTGATTAGATTGACCAGTTGGTATAATATATCTAGATAATTTAATAGATAATAATATGCCTACATATTATGGAAGCAAAATTACCAAAGACATGTGTCTCTGTGTGTAAAATGATTTTAAGGTTTCATCACATTAAAATCAGAAACTTTTATTTTTTTATTTTGTTGTAGTTTAACATTGATTTTATCTTGAGTTATAGGTAAAGACCCTCTTTGAAGAAGTGAAAATTCTAAATGGAGGATTTTTTCAGGGTCTTAGAACAGAGTTTGAGTAGTTGAGTAGATCTATAGAAATTTAATAATATGAATCTGTCACCAAAACAGATAGTATAACCGATAGGTGAGGGAAAGATGAAGTGATTCAATAGCTACTAAACTGTGATTTATATGGATGCATTTCCTATAAGAAGCAAGGATTTATATGTTCTCTACTTAAAGTTAACTTTTGGGATAGTTTGTGTTTTGGGACTATGAGTGTCAAATTATTTTTTCAAATGTGAAATAAATGGGGGCTCAAGAACTAATCGATACCTAATAATTATGATAACCAACATTTGGATTCTAATGGGAATTGTCACAGTATACTGCTGGGACTTACTCTAACTAATGGAACTATTTACTGATCTATGTTATTAATTTCCATTTGATAGTTTTTCAAAGCTATAAATGTAGCCCCAGGAAATAACTAAACATTTGGAGAGCCTGACTTATTATAGATGATGTTGTGGGAGAGTAAATATGCTTTAAAAATAGAACCAGATGGTAACAAAATTTTTTGGTTGCTCTGACGAATCCTGGCCTCCAGGCTCCATAGCTTTTTAAGTGGCAGGGACCAACATCCTTAGCTTCCTATGCCATTTTGAATCATAGAGGTTTGACCAGGAGGAATTAGATTCATAAAGCTTTTGGTGAGGTCGTATTATGTTGCACACAGGCAGGCTCAGCATTTGAGGATAAGTAAGACTCAGAGTCCTCAAGGGAAGTCAAAGTAATGAAAAAAATTGCGCAGTCTTATTTTGTATATGATTGAGTACAGTGTAATACACTAAGAAGGAAAACAATAACAACACTTCATACAAATAGAAGAATCAAATGAATGCTGGTTTGTCTGGATAAAGAAAAAACATCTCAGTGTCCTATCCTATGGGACAACAGGCTGGGAAAGATCTCATAATAAGCAATAATTTAGCATTGCTTTTGTAGGGTTATAACATGAGAATCGTTTAAAATATATTTTCTCTTTTACTCCAGGATATTTGTGTCTTTTATATCATAAAGAATTTTAAAGAAAAAAATCTCTCCATTTGCTTTCAAGGACTTAGCTTTTCAAAACAGCCTATTATTAAGAATCACTCAAACTCAATGCAAATAAATACTGCAGATGAAGCAAAAGCATTTCAAATAAAAATTGCCCTTTAGAAATGTTTGTTTCAAACTTGTCTGAGGGAAAAAAAAAAAAAAAAAACCTATGCTACCAGCCCCCCCCATGATATTATGCTATTTTCTGATTACAGAGTAGTTTCTGACTCTTCCATTTGAGAATGAAATGAAATGTTTTTGAAGATGTTTTTAAAGTGACAATACTTGAAAACATTAAGATAGAAGGAAATCAACTTAAAATTTTGTGTTTAGGCAGAGTGATGCCTGTTGTTTGGTGGAAAAGATAGCTTGAAAAATTTGTTAGTCTACTATTTGATAAATACAAGATTTTGTGTTTAGAATTATAACTCTGGGTTTAACAAATTATTTTTCTTTTAAAGATTTTTTTGCAATACTAATCTTATAAATGCCAATTATACTCCAGTATCTTGTTGCAATTATAATTTAAAGTGGGGGACAAAAGTATAATAACTTTGGAATTCCAACTGAAAGAGAATTAGAGTTTCTTGCAGTTTTTTTTTTTAATATTCCCAAGAACTAAGTTGGCTCTTTTTTAAGCTTTCACAACAAGTGTTCCCTTGTAAATAAAATTATAATGATCTTTACAGTGGTTGATCTAAAATTAGCATTGGCAGTATTGTTTGATTCAATCATTTTAACACTAGGCTTTCAGAGCCTTATGTAGTAATAAATGACATTAGTTATTTTTATAGTAATCCTAGAAAACAGAATATTGTTGAGAATGACAAAAATCTGCAAACAATTACTTGCAATATTGTTACATTAAATGAGAAAACAGTGGGAAATTATGGCATGCTTTTGGCCACATACATCAGACAACTATTACAGACCTTAAATATAGTGATTCTTGGGGACTGAACTAAGGGTTGGAAGTGCCTGGAAATAAAAGAATGAACTTTTCCTTCTACTGCTGAGAATCAGATGGAGCCAGGATTTGTTTCTGTATTCCTGAGCTTCTGTTTACCACTTCTTAAAGTCTAGATTCTTGCTGAGAGATTTGATCATAGAGATGTTGTATAATAAGATTTTGAGGAACTTAACATTCATGAGAAAGATGAAAATACCGAAGAGTCCACATTTTCTGTTTCCTATTGCTCTTTCAGGGCATATGGATCAGTACATATATATTTACAATATGCTTTGCTGCCAATGTGGGACTGCTGTTCGGTGTTGTCTGTACCATAGCTATAGCCATAGGACGTTTCCCAAGGTAAGATCTTGTTTAACTACTTTCTTTATTCTTATTCAGCAACAGAGTATATGGTGTTACCAGTTACTCTAAATCTTTATATCACATAGTCCTACAGTCTCATTTTTACTTGCTCTCAGAAAATTGGAGAAAGGTAAGAAAATGTCTTATGTAAATAAATTTTTATGTTTTAAATATATATATATATATATATATATATATATATATATATTTAAATGCTTGTATTAGTGAAGAGAAATGTCAACATTCTAAAATAGGAATATATGTTAGTCAGCTTTCCATTACTAAAACAAACATCTGAGATAAATCAACTGAAAAGGAGGACAGTTGTATTTTGTGTCATGGTTTAAGAGGTGTTGGTCAGTGATTGCTTGGCTCCACTGCGTTGATCTTGTGGTGAGGCAGAAAATCATGATGGAGAGGATGTGGTGGAGAAAAACTGCTCACCTCATAGTAGGCAAGAAGGAGAGTGAAAGTATTAAAGCGAGAGATGTATCAGCCTATTAGCTCCTTCCAGGGCATGCCCCAATGACCAAACTTCACCCCACCTCTTAAAGGTTCCACCACCTCCCAATAGTATCATATGCTGGTGACCAAACCTTCGATACATCGGCCTTTAGATCCTAACCAGAGCAAATACATAAAATATAATAAATCCCTTAGCCATATGCTATATCATAGAGATTTCTTAATTAAGTGAAGTAGTACCCAATGAGAAAAACCATAAACCAGCAGTAAACATTTGGAAAATTAAGTAGCTATAGTTTTCTAGATAGTTTGTTGAAGAACACATTTTATTTTTGTCGTCTTATTTTCTGGGCATCTATAAATCATTTTCTTATTTTTACAAATTCCTTTTCTGCTCTCCAATTTTTCATCTGATAGTACTTCTACTCAATTCTCAACCTTCCTTTAAAATTATTTGTAAAATCAGCCAATTGCAGTGGCACATGCCTATAATCCCAGTATTTGAAAGCTGAGAGATAGGAGGATCGCA
>PVLC010018838.1:0-31408 GCA_004027655.1 Graphiurus murinus | reverse complement strand
AAAAAGGAAAATCTTAAAAATACACATTTGTTAATATTTAAAATAATAAATTAGCCTGTTGTGGTGGTGTACACTTGTAATCCCAGTACTTGGGAGGCTGAGACAGGAGAATCACAGGTTCACATCCAGCCTCAGCTACTTAGTGAGACCCTCTGCAACTTAGTAAGACCCTGTTTCAAAATAAAGAATAAAAAATAGAGCTGGGGGTATAGCTCGGAGGTAGAATGTCCCTGGGTCCAATCTCCAGTACTGCAATAAAATAAAATAAAACAAAACAAAATAAAATAGGGCTGGGGGTATAGCTCAGAGGTACAGTATTCCTGAGTCCAATCCTAAGTACCACAAGAAATAATAAAATAAAAACTACTTTCAGATAGGAAAAACTCATGTACAAGGATTAGTTTTTGTGCATATAAATTTCTTTACTTTTAAATTTAATTTTTGAGTTACCATTTCACCAGTACATTCCAAGATGCTTCTTGGCACTCCCCCGCCCTATGATATATAAATCATTTATTTACATATCATAATTTTTATATTTATATATCATAATAAAATTTTATATTTATATATCATAATTTTCATATTTATATATCATTATGATATATAAATAATTTATAACATTTATTTATTATATACACACACACACACACACACATAAATATTTATTTGTCTTAGTTCACATCTGTAGTTAAGGAAAGACCAGGATAGTAAAAATTTCCAGTTCTGCTTAACATGATTGTCAAAACTCAGTCCACTGGGTTACAATTTGGTGGTTAAAGCTACGTCTAGACTTCAGGGCTCCAGGTTCGTTCTTTGGTACTTTATCAATTAAACGCCCTAGCTTTCAAAAAGGGAAGCTATCAAAGGTATGTATATATTTCGTGGGCTGCCTGATTCCAGATCAGAGCAAAGTTCCATTTTGGTCTGATAAAGTCTTATCGGGCAGAGAAAAACAGAACAACCAGGAAATTTGAACGATGAGATTAGCCGAGCTTCTGAGACCATTCCTAATGATTAGCAGAGTCTTTGAACACTGTTTTAGCGATGAGGATCCTCTCCTAGATCAACAGACCCGATTCACTTCTGCTGGCGGGAGGCTCTGCACAGGGTGACCTCAGCCGTGGCCTGCCGTCCACCAACAAAAAAGGGTCGCCGTGCACTTCCCAGGGACACATGGGCTCTGTGGAGGCACAATAATGGCTTTCCACCAGAAACAGTTAACCTATGAGAGGAAAACCCAGAAGTCGAGTTTTCTCAAGGAAAGTTCAGGGCTGATGGTAATAACGTGTAAAGAACATTCTGCTATATCTTCACTGGAGAGGAGATGATAAAAAGATTTTTTATTTATATCATCAGGTCCCAATGAGTTAAATTAGCAAAAAGACATAAAATAGAGTAGAGGCATAGAATTGGAGCTTTTAAGGAGCCAGTGAGGCCGAGATGACCGGCTGCAGAATCACTCGATGGCTGCAAAATGTAGCTGGAAAGATTCCTCTGTCTGTCGCAAATCTTTTGTTTCAGATTCAGAAGTGGCCATGCGTGGTGGTGCACACCTGTAATCCCCATATGTGTTTAATCTGAGGCTGAGACGAGGGGGTCTGCAGGTTCAAGGCCAGCCTCAGCAATTTAGACAGATGCCCAGCAACTTAGACCCTGTTTCCAAATACAAAATAAAATGGGACACGGGGTGTAGCTCGGAAGTAGAATGCCCTGAGTTCCATCTCTATCACCAAAGGTGTATGTGTGTGGGGGGGTAGATTCAGAAGTAACCTGGACTGCATCTTTCTGGACTGTGTGTGACCATCCAGGGTGTTTTGGGTGCATAGGGAGAGAACTTCTTCACCCACTGTTCACCATAACCGACCCACATGGTCAGTGCTCTGGATCAGCGCCAGTGCCCCCACAGTTTCCCGGGGAACCCTCCTGGTTCTGTGCGAGAATTCATGCTTATTTATTTATTTATTTTTGAAAGTGTCTTTGGAAGCTTTGCAGGAATAAACTTGCCTGGTTTCCCCTCCCAAGAGGCTGAGAATACATGAAGCCCCTGGGGTAACGACACAGCAGTCGCCGTTTCGGTGTCTTTCAGTCTTTCAGTTCTGTTCTGGGGACAAACGCTGGCGCTCTGCTCGAGTGTCAAGTGTTTGTGGCCAGCGTCTGGGGAGCAGCCCCCTTCCCGAGCTTCTGGGCAGCCTGGTGCAGGAGGAGAGGGGAGGCAGGATTACCGGTTCCAAGTGGCCTGCAGTGCCGGCCCATTCAGCAGGGGCTCCGGGTCGCTCCCCACACAGGAAGGCAGGCCAGCGGGCTCCATCTCCTTCCCTGTGGCGTTCGCCACCCTGGTGCCAGGTACTGCCTGGGAGTGCCCGTTTCCCTAAGTATGCAGCCACCAGGCAGGCTGGCTGTTTTCTCCTCCCTGTTCAACTGTCACCTAAGGTATTTTTAGAAATCCATAATCTAACGTCGACAGAAGACGAGGCAGGAAATTTTACAGTAACATTCGAGCATCCCCTGCCACTTGAAGAATGTTAATGAAACGATACCTCATTCTGCATACTTGAATTGCCAAGCAACACTCGATTTCTGCCCCCCCCCCTCCACCGGCCAAAAACTATTCCAACAAACCCCACTTTTGTGTATCGCCCGTTTCGCTCTTGCACGAGGTGGGTGTCTAATGAAGACCTCAGCCTCCAGAGCATGAAGGGTTCACGGACGCTCCTCCACTCCCTGCACCATCATTTATGGTTGTGTCTTGCTGGACTTCCAATAATGTCCTGGACACTCAACGCAGATGCATGCGGTTGTCAAAGAAACCCGGGAATATATTATTAGCTCTTTCAGAATGGGGCATTACTGATGTGTGCCAAAGATTTAGCGCTTAATCAAAAAGTTCTTATCACGCGGGCTTTTGCTGGCGAGGAATTGCAATCCCACGAAGGCGATCCATGCTTGTTTTGCAGGATAACAAAAGGGAAGACAAAGACAGCCCCGTTTCCCCGCAGCCTTAGTTGCAGGCTGTGTGTTTTGAACCAGTGTGATTCAGGCAGCGGTGGTGGCGGGGAGTTAACTGAGCCCAGCTCACCCTGAGGCATGCAGCCCCTCCTCTGTATTCCTAGCTGCTCCCAGGTGCCCCGGTGCTGACTGGGGTGGGGGGCTGTGGGAACCTGATTTCTGGTTCAGGGAGAGCTGGGTTCCCTGGGGAGCCCTTATTACCCCCCCTCCCCGCCTGCACATGTCACAGTACCCCCCGCCTGGCTGGGAATTTCAAAGAGGATCTCTCCAGCCCTTAGATAAACCTGGCCGTGTACATTGGCAGCGAGGACCGGGGCGCTGATGGCTGTTTTGACAAACCCTGGTGTGTTTTTTCTGCTGAGTATCTGGCCGTGCAGGTGAAGCATCGTGCCGCTGGTATCTTGGCTAGCCACTCGCTCTCAGGCTCTGCAGGGAGTGTCGGGCCATCCCTCCAAATGTTCCGAGCAAAGCTGAGAAAACAAACCCAGCAGATTAGTTGGATGGGCTCTCACCGGCTCCCGCGTGTTAACTACCCCGCCGCCCTCCTCTCTGGACCCTGGTCCATTCTTTCATTGAGCAGACTGCTTATCAATTAACACAATGGCTTTCCAGGCTATTTTTCTTCTTCTTCTTGTAGTTGCCCGGTGTTAAGCAGAACCTCTCATCCTCTGGCCTGATGTTAGTGCTGATCCTCAGATTTTAATCTCCAAATACAATACATTTATTATTTTTTAAAATGGGGGGACATGTTTCATTATTTTATTTCTTTTTCTCATACCTCTGACGATTGAACTCAGGGACATTCTACCTCTGAGCTGCACCCCTAGCCCTATTTTATTTTATTTTTTTAAATTTGGAAACAGAGCCGGGCGTGGTGGCACACGCTTTAATCCCAGTACTTGGGAGGCTGAGACAGGAGGATCGCAGGTTCGAGGCCAGCCTCAGCTACTGGTGAGACCCTCCACAACTTAGTGAGACCCTGTTTCAAAAATAAAGAATAAAAAAACAGGACTGGGGGTGTAGCTCGGAGGTAGAATGCCCCCGGGGTTCAATTCCTAGTACCGCAAAAAAAAAAGAAAAAAAAAAAAAGAAAAGAAAAAAAGAAAAAGAAAAAGAAAGGAGAAACAGGATCTCACCAAGTTGCAGAGTGCCTTGCTGAATTTCTGGGGCTGGCGTAGAACCTTTTATCCTCCTGTTTTAGCCTCTGAAGTATTGGGATTACAGGTGTGTGCCACCATGCCAGGATATTTCATTATTTTAAAAGCAATGAATGTTCACTAAAGAGATGTCAGAGAATGCAGATAAATAGCAAGAATTGTTTTTTGTGGCACAAGCATTCTACCTCTGAGCTACATCCCCAGCTCTTTTTATATTTGGTTTTGAAACAGGATCTTGCTAGGTTGCTGAGAGTCTTGCTACATTGGTGAGGCTGTCCTTGAACCTGTGATTCTCCTGTCTCAGCCTTCCGAGTCCTGAGATTACAGGTGTGTGCCATGGTGCTTGGCCCGGAATAGTTTCAAAGTACGCTAACTCTGTGCCTGGGTTATTTCACATGACGGTAAGCCTTACACATGATCCAAGTTACACCATGGTACACTAAAATTCTCCTGATTTACGCAGTGAAAGATAAGGGCCATCCATTTCTTTTTTAAAGGCAGCGTTAAGCATGTGTAAATACCCCGGCCATTCTGAGCATTTGGGAGGGGATGGTCTTTTTTTTGTTATCTGCCTCTGGTTTGAAGTGGGAGCCAACCTGGGATGGAGAGAACCTGAGTGTCCTTTGAGGTGAAGTCAGAGTGAATTAAAAAGAGTCTTTACACCCTTCTGTAATCAAAGGCTCCAGAGATGGGGTTTCTTAAAAAAGAAAGAAAGAAAGAAAGAAACATCAAGGAGGAGGCTTTGAGAATTACTTTCCTATTTCCTTGAGCATTCCGGAACTGCAGCACGTTGTAAGCGATGTCATTTATTCTTAGATATCAGGCTCCAGCCTCAGCCTTTGTCTGCCCCGGCCTGTCCTTCAGGGTATCGGGAAGAGCCCGCTGGCCCTGGCTTTGTTGGGGACGGCAGAAGCTGTCAAATGACTAATGCTCTTGGAATCTCGCTGAGACATTGATTCTGCCTCGGTTGCCATGGGTGCTCTGTTCTTTTGTGACAGGTAGCAATTCAGGTAACACATCTAATGCATGGCCTTGGCCCAGGGGACCTGGTCATAGCATCTTGGCTTTTGCTTGAAATAATCATGATAGAGTGATGAGCGTACACTTAACAGGTCTTCCGTGCACACTTGGGGAGGTTGTACAACGCACCGTGAAGGGAGAGAGAGAGAGAGAGAGATCCATTCTCATTTTGCTCTTCAAACAAGTTTAAGAACAAAAGTGTTTCTGTGTTGGTAATAGTCATATGGGCTAATTAGCATGAAATAATGTTAAGGCAGTAAAAGAAAAACACGCTCAGAGTCACAAGCAAATATTTGTTCGAACATTTTACAACTACTGGGGGGGGGCACAACTTCTTTAGGGAACTTTAAGAATAAGAACAATGTATTTGAAGTTATTTAATCCATTGACATTAATGCTGAAAATCTTCTTTGTGTTATTTAAAAACAGGTAATCTGTGTTTTATAAAAAGTAAAACTTGCCGGGCGTGGTGGCGCATGCTTGTAATCCCAGCATTTGGGAGGCTGAGACCGGAGGATCCGGTTCAAGGCCAGCCTCAGCTACCTAATGAGGACCTCCGCAACTTAGTGAGACCCTGTTTCAAAATAAAGAAGAAAAAATAGGGTTAGGGGTATAGCACGGTGGTAGAATGCCCCTGAGTTCAATCCCCAGTACCGCAAACAAAAATCAAAAAACAAAAAAAAAGTAAAACTTCATCAGATTTTCACTTTTTTTTGATTGAAAAACAAATTAAAAAAACAAATAAACATGTCCTGCCTGTTTCCGAGAACCTGATGGGCTGAACTCACAGATGCCAGGTTCTGTACCTTAGTTTGGTGAATAATGGAAAAAAGAATGAGAAATATGTTTTTGTGAGAAACTAAATGTGCGCTTGTTTCTTAACCTGAGACATTTAAAAATTCGGAGAAGCCAGAATCAATTAGCAGTGCCAGATTTTTCTCACTTTTTTTGGCTGTTACTTTACTTGTTTGTGCCCACTTTAATTAGAAAATAATACAATAACACTATTAATTTTACCTGGCAGGCTCCATTCCTATATCATACTGGGATTTGTGAAAAATGGTACTGGATTTTTTTTTTTTTCTAGATTAATTCTTAAAGCCTAAAACACATTTTACTCTTTGACTCCTTAGTAACCAGAGGTAATGAAAGAGTCTTAATGAAGTTTTTAGAGAACAGTTGCGACTGAAGGTAAATTTTTCATATCTTAGGAAACTATAAGGACTGTAAAGTTGAAATTAAATATGATTGTTTAGTTTTTGTTATATTATTCTATTTATTGGTCAACTTTTAAGTTTAGGCATTTTAAAATATAAGGCTAATATTCTCAATTACGTTATATTTCTTCAGAAATTGTGCAGATAATTACAGATGACATTTTAACATCGTTGCCCTTTATTGAATCATATTTGACATTATATTTGCTAAGATGAACCTAATTTAAAAATATTAAATAATAAAAAATCAAATTAGACTCAAAATTGAAATGCCATCATCAATATTGTTTCAATGCAACTGACATACTTTATCATTTTTTTTATCAAATTCTGTTATTTCTTATAGTTTAGGCTTCTCTTTAGTCTATCCTTTTGCTATTATTTCTAGAATCTAGACCAAAAGTTGTATTAAAACAATGAGGCAGAATCTCCTTTAATTCATTCTCTGAACATCATGTGCTCTGTATATCTACTAATTAATCATGTTGGTCACATTATGCTCTATAAATAAAAAGAGAATAGAGTAACAATTGAGTACATACATTACTTATGTTAGCAAAGTAACTTTAATGCTTAGAATTTAATTAGACATAGCTTCCTGTTTTTACTGTTATTAATAATATTAATACTTTTGCATGGATAAATGCATAAAACATGGACGAAGTCTTCCCAGAGAAGAACATAAAATGGTGATCCAGGGACAGAACAAGTCTAGATTTCGACTGCTTTCACAGTTTTCTTTACTGGAAAACTTGCATGTGTTGTTCAACTGCGTTTCAGCAAAAGACACAACACAGTATCATCTAAATTCTAGTTATGACTCTTCAGTATTTTTCCAAAAGAATTAAAATTAGAATACTATCGTGATACAGACCCAAGCTTGTAGCAGCACAAGTCACAATAGCCAGATTATGGAACCACCTAGGTGCCCATCAACAGATGGATGGATAAAGAAGTCGTGATATTGACACGCGCTGGAGTGTTACTCAGCCTTAACGAAGAACAGAATGATGTCTTTTGCAGGAAAATGGGTGGAACTAGAGAATATTCTGCTGGGTGAGGTTAGCCAGTCTCAGCAAGTTAAGGGTCATGTGTTTTATATGTGGAAGCTAGAGAGAAAATATGAAACAAAAAAAGACTTCAAAAAAGAAGAGAGGCCAGCAGAACAGTGGAAGGGGGTTGTGGAAGGGAGATGGGAGAGGGAAAAAGGAGAATTGAGGAAGAGAACAGTTCAAATATGCCATGTCCCTATGGGAAGGTATCACTGTCAGTGTCACCAAGGTACCAGAAGGGATGAGGGGGGAGCAGGGCGGGTGCAGAAGGAAATACACCACATGCTGTGTGGGTGTGTGTATGTATCTTCTTGACTCTCACGCTGATGTATAACCACAATGCACCAGAAGAGTTTAATGTATATATAGTTTAATAAATATTAAACTTAGCTTAATATATATTATATCTAGTATAGTATATATTATACTAATATATAGTATATATTATTTTATAATATAATTATTATAATCACAATTATCATATTAATATATTTATATATAGAATAGTATATATTATACGAGTATACAGTATATATTATTTTATAATATAATTATTATAATTGTAATTATTATATTAATATATTATATATTATACTAGTATGTAGTATAATCTATAGTAGGTATGAGGTGTAAAATATATATAAACTGTAGATATGAGGGATGGGGGTATAGCTTACAAGTAGAATACTTGCCTAGCATGTGAGGCCTTGGCTTCAATACTCAGCACACCCAAAATTAAAATAAAATAAAATCCAAGTATGGACTGTTCTAAGCCAATTTTCAGATGGATGAAGAATTTGGATCTGGACACTTTTGATACTAGTCTTTTAATTACTCATAGTATTTTTTTTTGTGTGTGTGTGTGGTACTGGGGATTGAACTCAGGGGCATTCCACAGGGTCTCACTAAGTTGCGGAGTGCCTCACTAGGTAGCTGAGGCTGGCCGCGAACCTGGATCCTCTGGTCTCAGCCTCCCAAATGCTGGGATTACAAGCGTGCGCCATCACGCCCGGCTTCTCATAGTATTTTTAAAACTAGAGTTTAGGTTAAAAAAAAAAAAAAAGAAGAAAGAAATGGAGCATTTGCAATCTCTTGGCAATCTTTTTAATCAAATGCAGAATCTTACAAAGGAGTCAGAATTCAGACTCTTGGACAATGCGGTATTTTTGTTGGCCCCCTCCGCTGCTGTTCCTGGTATGGCAGGGCTGTGGTTCATGCGGGGCTTGGTTTTTATGTGCAACAACAAAGCCTGCCTGGATGCAACTGGCTTTGATTGGAACAGTTATCATGCATATTTCTAAAGAAGGCTCATAATTACCTATTTTTCTTGGCAAAAGCAATACAGCCTCTCCGAACGCATTACATACTGAAATTCTCCTCTTTTGTGTGAAACTTAATTCGTGATTTTAAAAATATGTTCATTTGATATAGACTAATTTTACAGAGTAACTTCTTAAGTTGAGGCCAGAATAAAATCTCGGGTTCCCAATCAGTGTTATTTTATCCAATACGGCCACTGCATCAGGTTCCATTTTACCTGTTCCCAGGACTATCTGAGCGAGCTGAGTGCCAATTTTGTTGCCTTTTCAATAGTATAAATACGGCTGAGACACGTGTGCAGGTAATTGTTCTACCTGACAGGGATGATATGCTAATGTGTCGAAGCAGATCAGACCTCCTAAATGACTCACTCTTTCTCGCTCCAACTCAATGTTCCCTAGGAAGGAAATTAAAACAGGAACTGTGTGATGGAAATGATCAGGTTGGTCCACTCGGAACGTTTCATTAACACAATTTCTCTTTTTCTGCTATCAGCAGAGTATTAAGAAAATTGTGCTGGAGGTTTTATTGGCTTGGGCTTATTTAATTTTTTATAAAAATATCAAAACAAAAGTCTTCTCAGGTTTGTAGTGATTGTCCCAGCAGGTATGATTGCATTGTTTTGTTTGGGTACTGGGGATTGAAACCAGGGACATTCTATCTCAGAGCTACATCCCCAGCCCTATTTATTTTTTATTTTTAAAAAAAGGTCTCACTAAGCTGGGCGTGGTGGCGCATGCTTGTAATCCCAGCATTTGGGAGGCTGAGACCGGAGGATCCAGGTTGGAGGCCAGCCTCAGCTACCTAGTGAGGCCCTCGGCAACTCAGTGAGACCCTGTTTCAAAATAAAGAATAAAAAATAGGGCTGGGGGTATAGCTCGGAGGTAGAATGCCCCTGGGTTCCATCCCCAGTACTGTAAAAAAAAAAAAAAGGTCTCACTAAGTTGTGGAAGGCCTTGCTAAATTGCTGAGGCTGGCCTCAAACCTGCAGTCCTCCTGTCTCAGTCTCCCAAGGACTGAGATTACCAGCGTGCACCATCACGCTCAGCTGATATTATTGTATTCGTTGTAGTGGTAGACAATATATTTCTCAATGTTGAGGTAACTTGAAGTATGTTTACAATCAAATTTACTTCTAATGCTTGATTATTTTCATTTAAAAATTTTTAACAAATAAATTTTTTTTCTAGCTACAAATATGCTTGGATTGTGTGATTCTGAGTTTTTTAGTAATTTTTTTTTTTTTTTTTTACTCCACAAAGAAGTATTCAAGGGGGTTAAAGTATAAGCTTCTGAAAAAAAAAAATCCTTCAGAAATTATCTTTCTCCCAAAAGTATAATTCCAGATTTCAGGAAGCAGCAAGCCGCAGCAGCTGCAAAGAACATTCACGTTGAAATTGTGATCACCTTTCTATGAAGGCAAACTTAAAACTAATATTAAGATCATGGCCAGATTCTTTGGGCTTTGTTTGGAAATGGCTTTTCCTGCCATTGCGCTGTATATCTTTCCTCAGGTGGACTCGTCTGCACCCTCAATCATTCCTTTGGAATATTGAGATTTTTTTTTTCTACTTAAAAAAAGGAGCCGGGCGTGGTGGCGCACGCTTGTAATCCCAGCATTCGGGAGGCTGAGACCAGAGGATCCGGGTTCCCGGCCAGCCTCAGCTACCTAGTGAGGCACTCCGCAATTTAGTGAGACCATGTTTCAAAATAAAGAATAAAAAATAGGGCTGGGGGTATAGCTCGGAGGTAGAATGCCCCTGAGTTCAATCCCCAGTACCACAAAAAAAAAAGGTTCAATTTTTATTTTTTACTTTGGGGGTACTGGGGATTGAACCTAGGGATGCTCTAACACTGAGCTACGTCCGCAGCCCTTTTTTATTTTTATGTTTTGATACTGGTTTCTTATATTGGTTTTGTGTGTGTGTGTGTGTGTGTGTGTGTCTGTGTGTGTGTGTGTGTGTGTGCATTGTAATCACACATCCTGATGAAGTATAGGGCGATAGAGGCAACCTTGCACATGGCACTCGGTGAGCCCTCCCCCAGTTCCCAGCCCGCTCCCTCCCCCCTCCCCACCTTCCCGTTCTCAGTTCTTAGCACAGTGATTGGCTTTGATAAGTTGTGTCTGTGCATCATGTCCACTGAGGTGTTTCCCTCCTCCTCTCCCTCTCCCTCAGTTAGGTCCCCTCCTCGCTCCACTAAGGTTTCTCCTCCTTTGTCTGAGTCTCTCCTGTCTCCCAATTTCTCCCTAGATTCAGCATGTGAGGGAGACAAGATCTCCCTAAGTTGCCCAGGCTGGCTTCAAACTTGCAATCCTCCTGCCTCAGCCTCCAGAGTCACTGGGATTCCAGGCGTGCACCACTGCACCCGACTAAAGTCAGTGAAGTTTTAAGCAAGTGGTAGGGTCTTTACAAAACGTCCTTGTGTTGAGATTTGGCAGTGTGTCTCAGAATCCTCCTATGTCCTTGAGCTGGGGCTGGAAAGGTGGAGGAGAAATACTAAAACAGCCTGTTACATCCTCAAGATATATGAAAACACCCAGCCTTTCACAAAATAAAATAAGCCTTATTTATAGTTTCAGAAACCCTTGTTATTTCCTTGTCTCCCAATGCCAAATATTTTATAGGACTTCCTTGCTTAGAAATCAAAAGCAGCATTTTTACTTGAGAAATCCTATAAACTCACAGCTGACTCCATATCCTCTGTTTTGCTTTATTCAGTGTTAAATTTTTATGGTCTTGGGTGATAACTTTAAAGGCCTATCATGAAATCGAATTTTTGTCATTCGGATTTGCTTCTCTTAAGAGGAAATGCAATGTGTTTCCTTTTTAATGTAAATGGAAAAAGAAGCCAGAGATGCTTGGGTCCCAGAAAGTAAATAGGAGTCTGCAAAAGATCACTGCTGTATCTGAGCATGGGCTCAGATTAGCAAAACCCCTGAGCTCAGTTTTACTGGTGCTGTAAATTCTAAAATGACAGTTTGATGTTGAGTTTGAGGCCCTAAGGAGGCTGATACTAAACCTGGTCCAACAGCAACCTTTGGTTTTCTACTTCTCCAGTTTAACAGCCAACTCGTAGATACCTGGAGCTCCAGACTGACCAGGGGCAAAGAGGTCTTGGTGGGGGGCGGGGGAGGGAGCCGAGTGATCCTGGCATTCTGCAACCTCAGAAACCTTTCTTATCTGCTTGCAGGCCGGGGGAACAGTATCTTGCTTACACAGCCAGGATCTTCTGGGCTGTGAGTTTCAGTAGCTTGGCTCTATCTTTATTTCTTGTACCTGGATATCAATTGCCTTGAAGTTGGGAAAGAAGGCTGTGATCTCCTTTGATAAGGGGATTTGGGAACTCCAGCTTCAGAATATGGGAACTAGATAGGTATCTGCCGGGAGGAGCTGCCTCCAGGAAATAGATACTAGGCAAAATCTACATTTAAAGCAGAAAGCTGCGCTTAAAGTCAATAGGATAAGTGGAATTTAAGCAGGAGAACTTAGCAGCTAAATGAATTTAGGGTATTGCAGCTCTGTGTGGGAACCCTGAACTGCTGTGGGCTGCCCTGCACACACAGAACACAGCGGGTCTTTGCTTCTGTTCTTCCACAGATCAAAATCAAACTGAATACCAATTTAGGGAAGCACATTGGTGACCTGGATTGCTCTGTATTCTTCTGTTTTCTTTTTTCATACTGGGTATTGAACCCACGGGCATTCTACCTCTGAGCTACACCCCCAGCCCTTTTTAACTTTCATTTATTTATTTATTTGATTTATTTATTTTTGCGGTACTGGGGATGGAATCCAGGGGCATTCTACCTCTGAACTACACCCTCCAGCCCTATTTTCTATTCTTTATTTTGAAACAGTGTCTCACCAAGTTTTGGAGGGCCTCACTAAGTAGTTGAGGCTGGCCGCGAAACTTTGATCCTCCTGTCTCAGCCTCCCAAGTACTGGGATTACAAGCATGCACCACCACGCCCCGCTTATTTTTTAAAATTTGAGACAGGGCCTTGCAGAAACTGACATCAAACCTGCGATCCTCCTGTCTCCGCCTCTCGAGGACTGGGATTACAGGCATGCATCATTACGACCGACTCTCCTTCACCCACAAAATTCTCCAATCTTCAAAGCCAGTGTTAGGTCTGAAATAGCGCCTTCAAAAGGCTAAAGCCTGGCTCATGTGGCGCCTAATATATGCACAAATATGAGGATGCCTGTGGGCTCTGGAGCCGCTTGAGAGCTGTGTGATCTTGGACCTGTGCTACCTTCTCTGTGCTCAGTTTTCTTCTCTACAAAGTACCTATCCTCTGGGGCTGTTGGGAGGCTTATGCCTGTTAGTTCATCCATAGCCCTCCGAGGGAAGCCCCTCGAAGACTTCCTGAGCACTCTGCTTACTCACATCATCTTTTCTCTCTTCCCTGCCTGTGAGTGGAGACACATGTTTAGCCCCTGCCTGAGCCCAGCTTCCTCTGGAAGGAAAGTCGGTGGCAAATAGCTCATCACAGAGGGTGCAGAGAGCTGGAGAAGGGGCTGGAGGAGGAGCAGGAGGAGGAAGGGTGTGTTTTGGCATCTCCCACCCTGCATCCAGCTCCTTTCAAAAGGACTTTAGAATGGCAGCCAGGATCTGCCTTGGACGCACAGTGAGCAGTGCTCACCCCTCAGCTCCCATCCCCTGGGCATTCTGGGCTGGTGGAAGGATGCTCGTGTTGAGTCCCTGTGGGTACCACATGCTGAGGTGTCAAGAGACTCCTAAGGGCTGCCTCATTGCTGGGGAGAGGAGGGTCAAACCGCTCGGGAGTAGAGGCTGGGGCAGGAGGCGGGCAGAGACCATCCAGAGCCAAGTGGTGTCCGGTACCTCTCCACTTTACAGGAACAGAAATTGAGCCCAAGAGAGTGGCCAGGGCTGGGGTGACTCTAGAAGTTGTCCCATAGCTGAGGGCCACACACTCTACCCGCAGACTCCAGCTCTGTCGGCGTCTGCAAGGGCTTCCAGGTCCTCAGCCAGCAGCCTCTCCTGGGTTAGTTTTCCTGTGGCTCAGCCTGGAAGCCTTCTGCAGAGATAACCTGCCTCAGCTCATTTCCTCGCTCTCTGATGTCCACTGTCCTGGGAATCACTGTTTCATGTTCAAGTTTCAGGTTGACCAGTGGTCTCAGGTGAGGGGACAGATGCAGTCCTTGCCACCTCTGGTTTGAATTTTGCCTCTTCCTATACCTGTCAGGCTTTTAGGCACTGGGTAGATGTTTGCTGAAATGTGATAGGCCTGGAAAAAAGCTCAAACTAGAGAAGAAGAAGTCTAAACTATAACTTTGAGCCAGCTAAGAATCTGTGTTTTTGTTGTTGTTTGTTTTTTGTTTGTTTGTTTTTTTAGGTAATGGGGATTGAACCCAGGGGTATTCTACCTCTGAGATACACCCCCAGTCCTATTTTTAAATTCATTATTTTGAAACAGGGTCTCATTCAGTTGCAGAGGGCCTCACTAAGTAGCTGAGGCTGGCCTCAAACCTGTATCCTCTGACCTCAGCCTCCCAAGTACTGGGATTACAGGCGTGTGCCACCACGTCTGGCTGAATCTGTGTTATTTCTTGCTCAGAAGATTCAGCACGTGTGGGAGACAATACTGGAAGACATGGTTGTGTGATTAGGTGGAGCTGAGGTCTCATTCTGGTTTGAAGTTCCTCCTCACAGATTGCTAAAGACTTCAGTAGTTGGTGAGAATACATCAAATGTCTTCGCTCAGAAAGCAGATGGATTGACTCATGCTGATGACTATTAGACCAACACTGACAGGCAAAACAGCAGGCATACCGAGAGTGACTCTAGCTTAGCATGCCTAGATGTGAATCCCATGGTATAACAGTAACGTGAGTTGAGTAAAGTCATTTAAACAGCACACCCACTGCGAGTGTGACTCTAGCTTAGCATGCCTCGACCTGAATCTTTGACTCACAGTACAACAGTAATGTGAGTTAAGTCATTTCACTTCCAGGTATCTCAATTTCTTCAACCTTGAAATGGGGCCCTTGTGGCTATCAAGTGCGTTCATACTTGGCCAGGCATGGTGGTATGCATCTATAATCCCAGCTACTCAGGACACCTAGACAGGAGGATCGCAAGTCCAAGACCAGCCTCGGCAACTCAGTAAGACCTTGTTGAGACAAATGAAAACAAAAATAAACACTGTATTTGTAGAGTACTCCTGGGTTCAATCTCCAGTAGACACATCTCCAAGTGACTTAATGAAAATATCATCTAATATCAGCAAACAAAAATGAAGGACACACAAGCAAAAATGTAGTAATCTTAGGAAAGTTAGTCTTAGGAACCATGGGAGACCAGGGCGTTAAATGTAATTATTAGAGCGTTTTGGACTTGAGGCCCTATACCTGCCACCAGCACAGAAAGTGAGAATGGAAAAAAGAATAAAGAATATTACTGGAAAGACTTTGCTGAGGATAAGTACGCAGATTGTTAAGATATTTGGAATTAGGACGTGAGGGAGAGGGGAAGGAGTGAAGAAGAATCCAGAAGTTGGAACCCACTTCCTGGAGGAGCGGTGGCGCTGTGATTGGAAACTGTGGGCCGGGGCTCGTTTGGTTTTGGTTCTCTGGATATGGAAGGCCTCCAGGTGAAGTGCTCAGGGTGGTGGAGAAGTACATCTGTCTTCAGAGAGGGAGCCGAGGGAGGTTAATCTTAGCTACAAGATGATGTGGGAATGCCGTGAGTAAACAGGCATAGGGAGCAGAGGTCCCAAGCAGGACATGCTGGAAATGAGGTTGAGGAATTCTGGGTACATACAACAAAAGATACAGCAAAGAAACAGGATTTCAGGACAGCACAGTATTATGTAATTCTTGGGCAAAGAGTTTTGAGAAGGATGGAGTCCAGAGACCCAGGAGTAAGGAAAGGCCATGGAGTGTGGCTTCTGAACAGTAATGGGTGGTGCAAGCAAATAACCTTAGCTAAGTATTAGCTACCCAAACAAAGTGCACTGGGCTGGCCTCAGTCAACGTGCTCACTGCTATAAGCCAAAACAACTGACCACACGACTTAGAGGAAGGTTTATTTACTCAACAGTGTTTTAGAGATTTTGGGTTCAGTCCATGGGAGGCCGGGGTCTGCAGATTTCCGGGGAGGGAGGCAGGAAGTAAAGAGAGGGAACGAGCAAGCGCTCTGTTCTCACATCATGTAGACCAGAAGTAAGAGCGAGCCAGCAAGCAAGGGTATTCAAAGACGGAAGCTCAGCACCTAAAGCCACACCCCAGGGACCCACTTTCTCCGGCCATGCTTCATCAACCTTGGTGACCGCCCAGTAAATCCATTACAATGCATTTACCTGCCAATGAGATGACAACCCCTTTGACTTAATTATATCCACTCTGAGCATTCATAGGTGAGCTCTTCAGGGGACATTCTACACCTACCCATAACTGGGATTCTAAGGATGGTGAAGTTGGGGAGAGTGTGCATCATCTGCTTCCTCTGAGGATTCTGTGCTGATGGGGCAGCTCTGGACCAGGAGCCGAAGGTGACTGTGGAGAAGGCAAGCATTGGGCTTAGCATCCCACTTTTACAGGATGTGCTCTAGACAGGATGCCTAGCTAACGAGCATCAGGCATCGGCAGAGCAGGTCTGCAGGGAGCGTCTCTGCAGCGGGTAGGTGCTCAGCAGTCTTTGTATAACTCACACACAGGTCCTCTCAATACAAGGCTGGTTGGGATTGTGTCCTGTGCTCCATCCCTTTGCATGTGCATCAGATTTCACCCTGGGAGCAGGTTACAATGAAGATGTGGGGGGCTTACTTTACAGATTCTGTTTCTGTAGGTCCAGGGTGGGGCTCAGGAATCTGCAGAGAGAAGCAGTCTTTGAATAGGTCATACATTCACATGGCTCAGAAGGTATTCATGGTTACAAAGTAAACTTGCTCCTTAGCCACTCCAGCTCCCTATGGCTAAGCGTTCAATTCAATCAGCTTTCTTCATAACCTAAGGGAAATAAAACAAAATAAAGAAACCAAAAAACCAAAAACCAACTCATTGGCCTTTTGTTGTTCTTCTTCTTATTTTTTTGGTTCTGAGGATTGAACTTAGGGGCATTCTACCTCCAGCCCTTTTTGTTTTTTTATTTTCAACTGGGTCTTGCTATGTTGCTGAGGTTGGCCTCAAATCTGCAATCCTCTTGCCTCAGCTTCCCAAGTATTGGAATTACAGGCATGTGCCACCACACCAGGTTATTGTTCTTATTTTTAATGAATAGGGAGGCTTAGATTTTTAAATTAATTATATTTATATAATCATAGCGTAGTAGTGGTAGTTGAGGGGGAGAGGTGAGAGAACACAAGACCTGTGGAGGATTGGACTTACAGTTCATGTAAATGTTACATACAGTCTCTTCTCTTTAGGCTTCTCATGGTTTCACACTGAAATAATTGAATAAGTAATTAAATTAATTAATTAATTAATGTGTGGTATTTGAGATTGAACTCAGGGGCATTCTACCTCTGAGCTACACCCCCCCCAGCTCTATTTTATTCTTTATTTTTGAAACAGGGCCTTACCAAGTTGTGGAGGGCCTCACTAAGTGAGGTGGGCCATGAACCCGGATCCTCCGGTCGCAACCTCCCAAGTACTGGGGTTACCAGGGGGCACCACACCATGCCTGGCTAGTAATTTGCTTTCAAAGACAGTCACCTGTCTATATCAGCTTTGATAGTAGATACATTGAATGTGTGTTTCTTCTTTATTATTCATTTTCCTTTTTTTTTTTTTTTAACGCCAAACTGATTGGAATAAAAATGTGATTTAGAAACTTTCCCCCGTGGTTCTCTGAAAACATGATTTTCCTTGGCTGTCAAGCCATATGGTCATTGACGACATGCTGTGCATCTAAAAGATACGACCTCACAGCACTGGAGACTTTTTAATAAGTGAAGACAAGCACGTGCGGCAGAATTTCCCCGGTTCTGTCATGTTCTATTTATCCTCCTTACCCTCCACGTCTTCAATAACCCTCTGTCAGCATTGCGGATGTTCCAGTTTCAAATGTCGTGTGAAGGTCAATAGCCTTCTCACTAATAAGAGCTCCAGCTTTTGACATATTTTGGGTAAAAGGTAGTTATAAATACATGTTGGCAATGAAGAGTAAAGTTTCTAAAAAGCTTGTTTGGCATAGCTCTGTTTTGGGCTATACAGTTAAGTTTCTTCAAGGCATTTCTTATTTTGTAAAGCTTTTTTTCCCCTTTTTTTTTTTTTTTTTAAAGAATAGTCATTTTAGAAAGTTCAACACAAATATCAGTTTAGAGCAAACATTCCTCCTGCTTCTCATTTCAGGTCACAAGCAAAAGCTCCAAATGCAACCAGCTCAATTAAGAAATATTCCTACGGAGATCAGGCAAAAGCCATTGTGTATGCTGAGCCCTTGTGCAGAATTACAGAATTACTCCTTGAAATGTGCTGGGATTCAGATTCAGGCTGAAGAGTATTTAAAATCTTAACAGTGACTGGATACTTCAGAGAAAAATGAGGGAGGAGGTGAGAGATTATTAGAACATTACATTTAAAAGGAAAACACGAAGTGAGTTTTCAAAGTTTCTCCTTTTGAATTATATTGAAGACAGTTTGTTGACAGTGCAGTTATAAATGTTTTTTTTTTTTTCATCAACACTTAGATCAACGTATGTTTCAGAATCTGAAAGTGTCCTTTAGGGGATAGTCAATTAAAGTTGAAGGTAATCGGAGGATATTGTTTCAGCTTAATTAGAGAGATGTGTAAAATGGAGTGATTCTTCATAGCATCAGAAAGTGAAAGGAAATTTCTTCCTGTGTCTTTGTATTAATTTTGGCTGATATTGCTACTAAAGGTAGTCATAGCAAGTATTTCAGGGAGTAAAATAAATTACTTTGTACATTTTGATGATAATATTTATTGGTATCACTCACAAATAGAAAAATTGAAATGTGCATTTAATAGTATTTTTGAAGGACATTCAAAATATCTTAGCTTTAGGTAAGATGAGTACAACACTATTACATTTTATTTTTTGTAAATACCAAATGTATAAATACCATAGATTACTTGAACTATAAAGTAACTGGAGATATTTTGAGAAAACAACTAGTAGGTAGGTTGTTGAATAGTAACATTCCAATTACATTAAGAAAGCATAAAGGCAAATATGGGGCTGCATTTATGTCATGTTAAAATATAAGTGGCAAACATATATAAAAGTCTGTAGCTCCAAAATTGACTTATACATTTATCATCAAACTTGGTGAAAAGATTTAAGAAATTAATAAGAAGTGTAATTACTATATGTATTTAGAAATTAGAGGGAAGAATGACAATGTTGACTGAAACCAACCTCTCAGCTTGCTAATTTTAAAAAGATCATGGACTTCTAATAGGATTAGTATGCAATTCTGAGAACTGGCAATGTGGAAAGGGCCTACTACATTGCACCCAGAGCGCAGGAAGCAAAATCTATGCCCCTAGAACAGATTTGATAAGGAAAATATGCTAGCTTTTCATCTCCCGGTGGTCCTTTAAAGGTGGGTGTGTGTGAGCTTGTCTTCAGTTCTCCTCAGTGAGGGTTCCCAGGACCTAGATCTCTGTGCTCTGGAAGGTGAAGATTATGTAATCACCCAGGTCATTGTTGTGGGGAAATACTTCGGAGGAATGTGAATCAGGAAACTGAAATTTGTGAGGTGAAGAGATGATCTCTCAGGCATTTTAATAATTGCTCATGACATTTAATGTGATTTGAGATACTAGAAAAGTCTATACTTTTTTCCTTAAAATATTTTGTTATAAGTTTTTAGATTGCATTGTATCCAAAAAGCCAAAGTTTTGCTACATGAAAATATTTCATTTGAAGTCTGTTATACCTCATAGAATCATCTTCCCTGCCTGCCAGGACCAGAGATCACATAAGACCCATCTGGTGGCCAAAACAGGCTTTCCTGTAGTGATGATAGTGCCATTCAGGAGACAGATTTTTTTTTTTTTTTTTTTTTTTTTTAATCAGTAAAGAAGCAAAGGAGACAGGGGAAAGGAACAGAGTAAAATTCTGAAGTTCAGTGCTGAAAAAAAAAAAAAAAAGGATTTAGAATAACACATCAGAATGTACTGTCTTCAGACTTCTCTCAAAACATGAGACAGAAATTCAAGAATAAGAATTCATCTGATACTTTTGCCTGATCCCATCGGAGGATCCGGAAGCCTGGAGTAGGCTCAGGAATCCGTCCGCAGAAGGAAGAATTCCTACTGCAGGTGGAGACCTCAGGACTTCTTCGCACATGGGAGTGAGTCCTTGAATTCAGAAGTAGGCTACCGGCTTGAAAGTGCTTCTGGCCATCTCCTGTGAATGAGCTCAAACTTGGCAGGAGAGAAAATTTACCCAGGAACCTTAAGATTTTCCTTGTCAGGGATCATTTTTCATATGCCAGCAAAATGGCAAAACCTTATTACAGGAGAAAGCATGGCTTGAGATAGATAAAAAGATAACACTTTTTAAGAAATAATTTAATCTTAGTGTTTTCTATTACAATGAGATAGAAAATTCTGTCATTCTAAATTCTGTTCTAAAGGATCCATACTAAGATTGATAGACTTGTGTTATGGTGAATAAAAGCAAAATGTAAAATATTTAGAAAGATATTTTATGATTATAAATATTGAAAAGTTTCACCTCTTAAAAACATCATTTTTTAAAAAGAAAGTTAGAAACTCATTAGTCACTCCTTTTTGAAATTGTCACCTATTTCTCAGGGAAGACTCACAGCTGATGTGATATTAGCCAACATTTTCTAGGAGGCTGTAAAATATCAGTTTTTTTTTTTCTTTTCATTTATCTGAATAGAAAATTAAATAAATACATACAAAATCATTTTAAAGAAACATGGCTATTAGAAGAAGTGGCCTTCCTTGGATACACATACACAGTCTTATTTTTTGTATTTAATAGTCCAAGTTCTAAATGTCTTCATATAGTTGAAAAGGAATCTTGTTGTATGACTAGGAAAAGATTTTAGATATACAGGAAAAGGAATCTTGCTGTAAGACTAGGAAAAGATTTTAGATATACAGGTTAAGTAGTGACTATTCTGTTAGAATAGGTCTCTGTTAATGGGGGTGAATCTTCACCCTCTTCTGAACAAACAGCCAGCTCCCTGCCTCCAGCCAATATTCTGTTCTTCCTCATCTTGGAAATGTGCCTTCCAGGGCCCTGAATGCAAAATAGAACCTATTAAAAGTTTTGAATTGCATCACTAGTTTTTCCTCCTCCTTTTCTGTTACTTTTCACTCTGATTAAAGTAAAACAGATCCCCCCAAATAAGAAGAAGAAGAAGAAGAAAAAAAAAAAACAAAACTAAAAGCAACTAAACAAATCGTATTAACAACTCAACTTTTGCACTATTCAAGAAGTCTTCCAGTGGTGAGTGGCTTGGAATGATTGATTTGCATTAGAATGGAGCCTCTTTGGTTTTTTCCTACAATGTTCAAATCACAGCATTTCCTTCACAGAAGCTCAGACAGTGTCTGGCTTGTAAAATTATCACAATTTGTACAACTAGGTCTTTACTTTTGTGTGAATTGGTCTTAGAATAGCTGTAGAATGGGCAAAGAAAGGAGTTCCCTGGTGTGTGTGTGTGTGTGTGTGTGTGTAAGAGACAGAGAGAGAGAGAGAGAGAGAGAGAGGGGGGGGGGGGGGGGGGGGGGGAGGGAGAGAGAGATAGTTTATGCCTGCCACACAACAATGTTATTAGTGGACTTCCAGTGTGAGCAGTGGATACTGGACCTGCTACATGCCTCATTAGTAGGAGTATAAGACTTTAAAAAAAGATACAAAACCAAGCGCAGATGCTGTAACACAAGAAATCTTTCAATGCAAATCACATATATTTTGTTGTGTGTGCCAGTAGTTGACTTTTAAAAAATGTGGAAAAATATTAATAACACAACATTTATCATTGTGTTTGGAGTTGTAGATTTGAGGCATTAAAATACATTCACGCCGTCTAGTAACCATCACCATTCTCCATATCCAACCCTTTTTATCATCTCAAACAGAAACTGTGAATACATGAAGCAGCAACTCCCCTTCCCCCCTTCCCTGGCCTCTCCTAACTGTTCTCCTTTTCATCTCTATGAATTTGTCTTTTAGCTACCTCATATAAGTGAAATCAGACAACTTTTGTCCTTCTGTGCCTGGCTTACTTCCCTGGGCATGCTTTTAAGATCTATCCATGTTATAGTATATATCAAAATCTCATTCCTTTGTATGGTTGAGTAATATTCCATTGCACGTATACATTACACATTGGTCCACTCATCTTTTGATGGCTACTTGCATTATTTGCACCTTCGAACTTGGATGTACAAAGACTACTGGAGTTCCTGCTTCAGGCCTTTTGGATAAATACAAAGGAGTGGAATTACTGAGTTATATGGTAATCTAATGTTTATCCTTTTATTTTTAGTTTAAAAATTTTTTTTTGGTACTAGAGATTGAACCCAGTGTCATGTCGTTCTAATTCTGAGCTACACTCCCAGCCCTTTTTGGTTTTTATTTTGAAACAGGGTCTTGCTAAGTTCCAGAGGTAATCTTTGAGCCTGCAATCCTCCTGTCTCAGCCTCCTAAGTACTGGAATTATAGGCATGCCCCAATCTGGTTGGCTATTTTCAATTTTAATATATATGATTTATAATATGTAATAATTTTATATAATTTATAATATATTATATATATATATATATATATACTTACTATTGCATTGTAATCTCACATCATAATAAAGTTCAAGGACATACATGCATTCAGCATTTGGTGAGCTCCGCCCACCCCAGGTGTTTATCTTTTTAAACAGCTGACAACCTTTTTCCACAGTGGCTGTACCTTTTATTGGAGAGTAAGAATGGAGATTCAGAGTCTGGTAAAAATTCTGCAGCGCATTTTTGTCGTTTCCAAGAGTGCAATCATTTTATTTCCTCAAAATACGTCTTATTCATCATGTTAATGATAATGGAAATGTTCTGATTGGAGCCAAATCTCTCATTTTCTGGGAAATTCATTTAGATTGTTGCCCAGATAAAAATGATTTTAATTAGATTATTCTACGGGGAACATCAGACAGAGAAATACAATTGTCTGCATCTCAGCACTTTCTCTGGGCAGATCCTCCTAACTCTCCATTCGCTCATATCTGGCCTTCTCCTTTTCTCTGCTTTAAGGACAGATGATTTACTCTTAGTGATTCTTCATTTTCTACGAAACCACCTAAACCCTGAACATAACATTTTTGCCCTGCCCGGATCCTCTGGATCTGGTCTGCTATCTTATTCCTGCCTCTAACCCTATATGTATTCAAAGCTGAAGGCCAACCTTAATTCTTGTTTACACTTTGCAACATTTGGTCTTGCTGTGACTTTGGCCTGAAGAGTGCATCCCATCTCTTGTTTGTTTTTCAAACCTCAGCTCCAATGAATGCCGCGCCTCCTCCCTCCAACCTTTTTTATTTCAGCCACCCTCCATGTCCCCTCCAGACTCCTCACCCTCTCTGTGCCTCAGGATGCTGAGCTGAAAGGCCCTGTGGATGGGTTCCCAGGCCGGTGGCTTTGTTGGGGAGGCTGCTGGGGCCCTGGCAGGAGAGACAGAGGAGTCAGGAAATCAGTCCTTGGCTCTCGCTGTGAGGTCACTGCATGTTGGCGCTCTCCTTTGACTGCGGCTTGCTGCTTCTCTACGGGATCCTTCCGTCTGCTCCCCTCCCTGTAACTGGTTCCTGTTCTCCTCACTTGTTCCTTTGACCTTAGGTGGTAACAGCTCCCAGGGAGCTGAGCTCCAGGTTGCTGTGTTGTGGTTTCCCATGACCCAAAGCTCAATTTACAGAGGTCCCTTGTAAGGAATCCCTCCTCCAAGTTCCCTAGCTTGAGAGTGCAGTCGGCTTCCTCTGGGACATTCCCCGGACACATCTTCTTCCATCACATCAGGAATAAATTCATCTCTCCTTCCTTCCCCCAGGGCCCTGTGGTGGGTTGCACTTGCTTTATGGAACATACACATCAGAATTTAGTAACTTATGCTTTTAACCCCCACTTTTAGTTTATCAATTTCCTATGGGAGGATACTGCGACTTACTTGTTTTTATATTTCTTGTATTCTTCCCTTGAAAGAGGGATTTTTTTTTCCTTAATAAATGCCACACTAAAATGAATACCTTTCATTTTAGGCAAAGGATTTTGACAGCCATTGTAGACCAGATGTGATCACAGTGTACAATGGAAGGTGTACTCTGAAAGGTCATCTAATTTGAAAAAAAGGAAAACATTGAAATTTATTAAAAGCAAATGAAAAATCATATTATCGAAGTAGCTGTAGTGAACTTAATTAAATTGAGAATTTGAAAATTAATAGCTGCTTCTGTATGAAATCACCGGTTATGAAGGAGATCGAGGTGGTGGTGTTGTAGGCAATAACAAATTTATAATTAAAGCCAGAGAAGAGTATTTCTTTCATGCAATATATAGGGTGGGCTTAACGTCCAGATGACATTTTATGAAACATCATGAAAACGCCTCAGTTCCAGCTGGGAATTCCAGGTTGTTTGCAAACTCTTATTCCACTTTACTGTGTTATTCCTGGCGGCGGGACTAATGAGGTGACATCCGTCAAGCACACAAACAACTCTCTCTCCACCTCATATCCCTTCACAGGGACGGCTTCCTGTGTCCATTCACTGTCGCCGGTCCCCGCCTCCCATTTTGCCTTAATAAGTTAATTCCAACCAGGTTTTGTCCCTGCCCTCTTCTCTAAGACAGTTCTTGTCAAAATCACCCACGAGCATCAAGTTCTATCTAGTGATCAGTTCTCAGTCCTCCCTTTTGGACATCTCAGATGCATCCAACATGGCGGACTAGTTTCCCTCTCAGACAAGGCACCTACTTCACTTCCGGGTCACCGCTGGCTACTTCCGCTTCCACTGCAAGAGTGTTTCCCGTGGGGAGACCCTGGGACTCTTCCCTCTCTAACTTCTCGGCGGTTAGAGTCCATTTTTCCCTGAGGCCAGCACCTCCAAATGCTTGGGATTTTATCCCCAGCCTGAGAGCGCCGTTCTGAAGGCGACCTGGCACAGTCCCGACCTGTTCTTCCCCTCCCTGGAGAAGTCCAGCCGGCATCTCTGTCCGGGTGCAACTCCAGTCTCAGCTTTTAATGCCCACCCCTTCACTTGCCTCCTCCTCCTCAGTGGGCAGCCCCATTTCCACCGTTTTCCACACAATCCTTACTGGAAGTCAGCATTCTAATTTTAGAGCTTCCTCTCGTCTTTCAAAAAAATTAATTTTTTTTTTTTTACTTGTGGTGCTGGGTAAACCTGGCAAGGGTGCTTTACCACTAATCTATTCCCCCAGCAGTTTTTATATTTAGACAGGGGCTTGTTAAGTTGCTCAGGTAAACTCGAATGTGGAAATCCATGCTGAAATTGTGTCCCCAGTGTAACAATGTTGAGATGCGTTAGGATTTGGGTTGGGAATGCCTCCCCAAAGGCTCATAGGTTCATAGGATGTCCCCAGCGCAACAATATTCAGAGGTCAAATAATCTAATCAAGGATTAATGATTCATTACTAATAATTTGGAAGGATTTACTAGGTGGTAATTTAGGCAAGAGGACCTGGATAAAGGCAGTAAGTCACCAGGGGTGTGGACCTAAGGACTATATCTGTCTGTGGTCTGTTTCTAGTGTCTCTCTGCCTCTGACCACCATAGCATTGGTCGTTTGTTTACTTGCTAACCATCTGTGTCCCCTCCAGGAGGAAAGTTCTGTATTTTGCATTTATTTTAGTAGATGCCCAGTAATTATTTGCATAATGACTGAATTGTTGTGTGTTAGGAGATTATAAAAATGGCTCATTTGACATGTATGGTGTGTACTGAGCAAGTCTTGGGTGAGCGCATGACTTTTCTTTATACTGGCCAAAGTCCAAGATAGAAACAGCGAGAACATGAAACAGCATTTCTATATCCTGAATGGAGCAATATTTCACAGTACTACAGGGTATAATTAAATTCATACATTCAATTCTGAGTAACTTGGGAATAAAATGTGAAATTTCATCCATTTCTAAAATATTGTCATTGATTTGGTCATGAGCCTCTTGGAAGAAACAAATTTGGTATATCCAAGAACAAAAGGGTGACTAAATTCTCATAAAATAAATAGAGCATCCTTGTTGGGGATCAAAGAGAGCAGGTATGGCTAGGATACAGCAGATGACTAGCATGGTAGGGGAGCAAGTGCATTAAGAATGAAATATTTTTCTAGAACTTTTCCCATGTTTCAAGAATTAGCATAAAATAATTTTGTATTTTTGGTAGCCATGCTGGTCTAGTGGAATGCCATATGCAAATTCATGCTTGTTATGTGAGTTTTTTTCTTTTCTTCTTTTAATGATCATGATGATTAATGTTTCTTTATAAGCGTCAGTCCACATCTGCTACAAAGCTGAGTGGGAGTTCATTCTCCCACTGATGAAACCTTAGCGTGAATATAACTCATCTGCCTCAGTCCTTCTTCATTTATTTACTTATTTATTTGGTTAGCAGAGTAGAAGCCAGAACAATGATTGGGTAATCTAACTGATTATACCTTTCAGTTGCACTCTTTTTCCTGGGATTGTAGAAATTTTATTTGATAGAATATTCTGACCCATTGTTATATCATTAGTTCAAAATTCTGAACTTTTACTCAATATTTAGCAGTCTTAACAAATGGTTTATATTTAAATAGGTTGACTAAAATTGATAGTATTTGCTGAAGTTTAATGTAGCTTATCTCTAAAAAATATTCCCAACTGCCTAGTGCCCCAGGGGAGTCTTTTGAGTTTGAGGATGGGGAACTTTTCTGGACTTAGAATAAATAAAGTTAATTTGGATAAAATAGTATGTATTTTGCATTTTTACAATAAATTGAGACATCCAAATAATGACCTAAAGAAAGTAACAATGAATTTGAACAGTTTGGGAAACTGTGTATTTAAATTTATTTCAGCTGGGCATAATGATATATGCCTGTAATCCCTGTACTTGGGAGGCTAAGACAACAGGATTGCAAGTTCAAGGCCAGCCTTTGCAATGTAGCAAGACCCTGTTTCAAGATAAAAAATAAAATAGAGCTGGAAGTGTGTCTTGGAGGTAGAATGCCCCCAACCCTAACCCTGGGTTCAATCTCCAGTACAAAAAAAGGAAATAAAAATTATGCCTTTTGCAAATGATGTAAAAACATATGTTTTTTACATCTCTCTTATAAATGGAATAAAACCAACTGGGCGTGGTGGCACATGCTTGTATTCCCAGTACTTAGGAGACTGAGACAGAAGGATCATAGGTTCACGGCAAGCCTCAGCTACTTAATGAGGTTCTCTGCAACTTAGTGAGACCCTGTTTCAAAATAAAGAATAAAAAAACCAAATAGGGCTGGGGGTGTAGCTCAGAGGTAGAATGCCCCTGGGTTCAATCCCCATTACATAAAAACAAACAAACAAACCAAACAAAAAACAACATACAACAAACCCCAAGGAAATAAAACCAAATCTGAAAAGTCATAAAATAAGAAAAATAGATCTAGAAATCTTAAGTGTCATCTTTGAGGGGAGAGACGTGAATATTTTAGGGTTTCCAACTCTTTAAAAAATGATAATTTTTTCTTCCTTTTCTGGTGTGTCAACATTCTCCCATACTATTCTCTTATCATAGTGTGGAACCAGGAATGATATGCAGACACATGCTTCATCTAAAATGTATAATGTAGAGCCGGGCGTGGTGGCGCACGCTTGTAATCCCAGCATTTGGGAGGCTGAGACCGGAGGATCCAGGTTCGAGGCCAGCCTCAGCTACCTAGTGAGGCACTCCGCAACTTAGTGAGACTCGGTTTCAAAATAAAGAATAAAAAATAGGGCTGGGGGTGTAGCTTGGAGGTAGAATGCCCCTCAGTTCAATCCCCAGTACCGAAAAAAAAAATGTATAATGTAAAAGCCAATATAAAATTATCTGTAAGATGTACAAGTGGAAACAAATGTGTTCGGAAGAGAGAACAGGGAAGTGTTTGCAGAGTGCCTTGCTTTTTGAACTCTTCCCCTGGTCAATTACCTGAGGATGCCTCTGAGTCTAAAATGGCTTTGGCTGCTTGAGTCAATGAAATATTTATGGATCAAAGGGCCCTGGAGATGCTTCCTATGGGACCGTGTATAATAATACAGTATTTATACAGTGCACTCTTTGAAGTGCTCAAAGACATTATAGACTTCATCTGCACCACCCATGAAGCAGGTTGGGGGTAAGAATGAGGCTTGTTTACAAATGTGGGAGTGGAGTACAGAGCGGAGCCCCACTGTGTGTCTCCGTGGGGCAGTGACTGAGCAGGACCCCCTGTCTGTTCAAAGGTGCAAGGAAAGAGATTAGTTTCATAACGACTGCAGGGATTTTTAACCTCTAAACTTCTGATCTCCCCAGACATCCAATACCGTGTGCTTCCTGACCTTGCAGGGCCTTCCAGTTCTAGAATTGCAGCACTCAATCCAGAAGCTCAGCTTGCATGCCAGAGGCAGCCAGCTCTGGCAGGAAATGGCCCTGGGTTTGAATCCTGACCTCACTGATCACTAGACAGTGGCTTTGCACAAATCCATTAACTCACTTCAGCTTTGGTTTCTTCCTCCACTGAATGAATGGTTAAGATCTGCCCAGTGAGGTTCTATTGACGGTCAAGGGAAATGACGTGACAGGGCTCTTGTTGCAGGGTCCGGCGGCACATAGTAGGTCCTCAGCGAAAGGTGAGAATTAGTGTAACCTTTGAATGTTGCAGAGATGAGGAGTAACTTCTTGCTAACTATTGTCCTTCCCCGAGATGCAAGGACCTGGCCATTCGCTAGATTTCTAAAGGCATGTGCTCCTGGGTGAGCCATAGAGTGGGGGATTCTTTTTTGTTATGAAGTCAGATGTTTGAGATCAGTTTTCTTTTTTTAAGCACTGTCTTATCGAGTGGCTTAATTAAGTACTGCAACTTTTTTCTTCTTTGGGTACTGGGGATTGAACCCAGGGGCATTCTACTTCTAAGCTATACCTCCAGCCCTATTTCTTTTCTAATTTTGAAATAAGGTCTTTCTAGGTTGATAAGAGTCTATTTTCTGAGGCTGTCCTTGAGCCTCCAACCCTCCTGCCTCACTCTTCTAAGTACCGAATTACAGGTGCGTGCCATCACACCTGGCAAATAGGGTGTCAGTAGGTTGCTGGGAATCTTGCTAAGTTGCTGAGGCTGGCCTTAAACCTGTGATCCTCCTGTCTCAGCCTCCCACGTACTGGGATTTCAGGCATGTGCCACCATACCTGGCTGTGCTGTAACTTTTGAATGAAGTATGCATTAATTAAGTATGAGACTCTATGGGGTTCTAGAGGGCAGGGCTGGTAGAACTGGGAATGAGGAGACGACTTCACAAGGAATCAGCCCTGGAGTGAGAAGTCATTGTAGGACAGACCTTCCTGAGCTCATTCATCTCCACTGCAGGACCATCAGAGCTGGAAGGCAAAGGGGGGGGGGGTGAGAAGGGACCAAGGACTCACTGTGGTGACATGGTAAGGACAGACTCTACATTTACAAGTGATGGAAACTGTAGTCCCATAATGCCAAAAGGACCTTTGGGGTCCTGTCTTCCAGGACCCTCCCAGAATGCACTCCCGTGGGACAGGTATAATTTCTTTCTCTAGTAACACCTATCTGCTGCAAAGAATATTAATTACAATTATCAGAGGAATCAACGCAAGGTATACTGGCATATGCCTGTAATTCTAGTACTTGGGAGACTGAGGCAGGAGGATCACAGGTTTGAGGCCAACCTCAGCAACTGAGTGAGACCTTCAGCAGGTTAGTGAGACTCTGTTTCAAAATAAAAATTAAAAAAGGCTGAGAGTTTAGCTCAGAAACAGAATGCCCCTGGGTTTACCCCAGTACCCCAAACAAAACAAAACCAAACAAAAAACAGAAAAGAATCAATGTATGTAAACAAATACTGAAAGAAGAGAGTTATATTTACTTGTGATATAAACTATAAATTTTGACCAATAATTTTTACTGTTATCATCAGTTTAGTACTATATTCAGTTATATAATTTTACCTTAAGTAAAAAATTATTATGCTTTTATTCCCCACATTTTTGTGCTTATGTGTATATATTTATGCAACGTGTACATTTTTCTGAGAAGGTTGGGACATTAAGGTTTTCCTTATATACTATTATTGTCAATAACATTTAATAAACACACGCTGTACCATTTGATAAGCAGCAGCACGAATATATGTGTATTTTGCTAACAGATGAGATGAAAAAAAGGGATCTCTACAGAGAAAAACAGAAAGTCATCACAAAGTTCGTACAGTAAAATAAATAAATACGCTTTCAGGATAAAGATTCATCACAGAGATGTCCAAGAGAGTCATCATGTCTCTTGGGAGCAAATTCCAAGGGGAGGAGGTTCACAGAGTACAGGCCGTGGCGTGCTTAAACATGACTCTGAAAGAGAAGGATACAGTGGTCCATGCTGTGATCCTCGTACCAGGGAGGCTGAGATGGGAGGATCAAAGGTTCCAGGCCACCATGCTGCAACTTAGCAAGACCCTATTTCAAAATAAAAATAATAAAATAGGTCTTGAGGGTGTAGTATAGAGGCAGCCCCTGGGTTTAATTCCCAGTACAAAAAAAAAAAAAAAAAAAAAAAAAAAGGCAAACAGTTCTGATTTGTAGTCTTTGACAATTTCCATTGTGTAAACATTCCCCTGGCACCATGGTCTAGTTCAGATAACCTAGTGAGGTCGCTGGACGCAGAGAATAGAAGAGCTACACGCTATCGATCGGCCCTCCAGAGGCTTCGAGGTCGGCTGCAGCACCCCTTGGGCCCTGCTCTCTGGACAATAGCAAGGAGGGACCCCACTGAGGGAGGGGCAGGGAAACAGATTGAGCTGGCAGGCGGCCCATGGATATAGCTCAGCCTTCTGGAGTTGCTACAGGAGCAAATAGAGCTGTTCTGCTCAGCACAAGCCCAGCGCCATCACTTATAAACTTGCTGACGCTCTGAATAAAACACCAGGTCAGCAGAGCATGGAGACCGAGAGGAGAGGCTCCCTCACAGCCGCTGGCCACGCCGATCTGGGTTTAGTGGTGTGAGTGCTGGCCCCGGGGCTTCGATTTCCTCCTCTGTGTGACACGGGTGCTCACTGGGTGGGCTTGAGATGGCCCTTGAGAAGTGAGACAAGCTTTTGGGGTGCGTGTGGCAGGTGGGGTTCTCCCCCAAAGCATGTGCTGAAGTCCCGACTCCAGCATCTTGGCATGCAGCCCTATTTGGAGATAGGTCTTTATAGATGGGATTATGGAAATGAGGCCGTTGGGATGGGCAGTCTCCAGCGAGACCCCCGTGTCCTCACCAGGGAGGAGAGGAAGAGGCACCAGGGGTGTGCGTGTGTCCAGGGGGACTGCAGGAAGGCCCCCTAGAAACGGACCCTGTGGGCACCTTGACTTTGGACTTTCAGCCTCCTCTGAACTGAGAGAAAATAAACCTCTGGTTAAGCCGCCCAGCCTAGGGCATTTTTTTTTTTTTTTTTTTATGG
>PVLC010018837.1:0-31520 GCA_004027655.1 Graphiurus murinus | reverse complement strand
GTACTGGGGATTGAACTCAGGGGCATTCTACCTCCGAGCTATACCCCCAGCCCTATTTTTTATTCTTTATTTTGAAACCGAGTCTCACTAAGTTGCGGAGTGCCTCACTAGGTAGCTGAGGCTGGCCGCGAACCCGGATCCTCCGGTCTCAGCCTCCCGAATGCTGGGATTACAAGCGTGCGCCACCACACCCGGCTAGAGCTAGATTTTAAAAAGCATTTCTTGACTTTTTTTTAACCCTGACCCAAATTTAAATACTAGTTTTTCCTCATAATCTAATACACATGTACCTTTGTTTACTTAACAAAATATAATAAAACAATATTTACCCCTTACTACATGCAATGCACTCCAATCGTTTCTGTTCATTTAAAATTCCATTTTAAAAAGCACACACCTCTGTTCACAACCACTATAAATTCATTTCACAACTCACTAAATGGATGGCAACCCAGCGTTTAAAAAACATGAATTGAAACACTGAAAAACAAGCAGCACTGGTGCATTAGTTTATGGGAGCTATGGCAACAAAGACCCACAAACCAGGTGGCTTAAACAGTAGAAACTCTCCCTCACCATCCTGGAGGCTGGAAGTCCAAGATCAGGTCTTGGCAGTGTCTGTTTCTTCTCTCCCCTGCTTCTGCGGGCTTGCTGGCGTGTTTTGGTGTTCCTTTGCTTGCACACAGGTCGCTCTGATCTCTGCCTTTGTTATCACACAGTGTTCTCCCTGTGTGTTTATGTGTCCAAACTACTCCCTCTTTAAGGATACCAGTCCACCCCACTCCAGGATGACCTCACAGCAGCTTAACTAATTATATCTGCAATGACCTTTTCCCCAAATAAGATAACATTCTGAAGTCCTGGTGTGGGGGGAGGGGCTAGGATTTCAACCTGTGAGTCTGGGGTGGGGAAGACATAGTTCAACCATTGCCTGCTACACCTTTTCATTGAAAAGGAGCCATAGAGCTGGTCGTAGTACCACTTGCCTATAATCCTAGTACTTGAGAGGCTGAGATAGGAGGATTGCAGATTCCAGGACAGCCTCCGCAATATAGCAAGACTCTCAGCAACCTAGTGTGACCCTATTTCCTATTTCAAAATAAAATAAAATAACTAAAAGGGCTGGTGGTATAGCTTGGAGACAGAAAGCCCATGAATTCAATCCCCAGTACCACCACTATCTAAAAAAAAAAAAAGCCATACACAGTCATTGATCTGTGAAATGACTGGACACAGGTAGTAGACACACTACAGAATCATGCTGAAGTTCATTGCAAGGAGCCTTCTGAAAAAAGGGACTCACAGGTGCAGATCCCTTAGGGTCCTGCTAGGGTGGCCTATGTCTTATACATTCTCGGGGGAGGAAATCCTGGTGAACTCTGGGCTTTGTCCCCTGGCCTGGTCCTCACGGCAAGCTGCTGCAGTCCCCACAATGCCAGCCATCAGCCAGGCTCCCTCCCTTTATGCTTCTCCATCCTCATTCTGAATGTAGATCTGGATGAAGAGTAGAGAGAAGGAAATGAGCCAGAAAATAGAAAATTAATAGTTGGTAGGATTGTCATATTTTAAACTTAATTTATAGGCAATGTCAGATAACAGGAGTTAAATCATTTTATCAGCAGGTTGCTCTAAGATTTAAAAATTGGCATCCATCAGTGTAAATCAGGTCTCAGGAGCCCCAGGGAATGGTCTCTAGGGATGAGGGTTGAAACCAGGCAGGCAGAAGTGTAAATACTTGGTTAGCAGTGTCCTTTTCTTTTGTACAGAACCTAAAATATTTCTACATCCCATTGAGCAGGGATGGTATGTTAAATAGTAACAGGAGGGCCAGTGCTACTCAGGTTTATGGTTAGCTTGTTTCAAATACTTGATGGTCCTGCCTGTGAAGCCTAGGAAACTGGCAGAATGAGAGGCGTTCATTTCAGGGTCATATTCTTGGCTCATGTTCTAGGGACAGTTCAACCTCCTACAGACACCCATTTTCCCCAGCAGTTCTGTCCTGGGTCTGTGATCAGGAGCAACCTGGGTTTCACTCCGTTCATGCTGTGGGAAGACCTTTCATGATTAAAGCCCTGCCTTTCGTCCCCTGTCTTCACAGCTGTGTGTCGAGGGCGCGTGGTGAGAGTCCCTGCAGGAACCCTGGTCCGGGTAGTGGGCACCGAACTGGTCATCCCCTGCAACGTCAGTGACTATGATGGCCCCAGCGAGCAGAACTTCGATTGGAGCTTCTCATCCTCGGGGACCAGCTTCGTGGAGCTGGCGAGCACCTGGGAGGTGGGCTTCCCTGCCCAGCTGTACCGGGAGCGGCTGCAGAGGGGCGAGATCCTGCTGAGGCGGACGGCCAACGACGCAGTGGAGCTCCACATAAGGAACGTGCAGCCCTCAGACCAAGGCCACTACAAGTGTTCCACCCCCAGCACAGATGCCACCGTGCAGGGCAACTACGAGGACACGGTGCAGGTTAAAGGTACAGTCTTTCCATGGGATCAGCATGATGGGGCCAGGCCTTCCTGTCCACACGGCTGTGGATGACTTTGTCCAGAGAGCTCCCCTGTCCAGTGGAATACTAGTGCCTTACCCGGCTAAAGGCAGAGGATGGGCTAGGTGGCCACTGAGTGCCCCTCCTCTTTCCAGTATGGTTCTGGAGAATCCCATGGCCAGCAAACTGGAGGCAACACGGAGTGGCCTCCTGGCTCCGCAGCCAGGTTGCCTGCAGTCCATCCAGTTGCTGACTCTTCACTTGTCAGTTAGACGGCTGTGGACCTGTTAACATGCCTCAGCATCCTCTTGGTTCTACACTGCCTGCCTCAGAGCACATGAGGAAGAAAAGTTAACACGTGCCAGCCCTTAGAGCTATGCCCATAGCAAGCACTCAGTGTTTTTTTTAGGACAAACTGGTGGTCATGAGGATCATGTTCAGCTCTTTGGTACATCCAAGTTTTATCATCCTTTGTGACCTTTCTTTCTTTTTCAGTGCTAGGGATGGAACCCAGGGTCTCACATGTGCTAGGCAAGTGCTCTTCCACTGAGCTATACCCCCAGTCTGACGACCTTCATGGTTTAAATAACCATTTGTACCAGAAGCAATACGTAATATATCTAGAGAAAGAATTGGTCACTGCTAGCTCATTGACCTGGCCGTGCAAAGAATCACACCTTATATATCTGGAATATCTTCGGTTTTTATTTTATTCTCACTTTTTTGTTTGTTTTTCCATCTTCCAAGTCCTTTTAGAATTACTCACACTTCAGTTCTCTGAACCCAATGAAGAAGATAGCTCACAGTGTTCTTTTAATGGACACATGAGGAAATGGAAGAGTGTAGGTTAATTACTTGCTTAAAAATCACACAGCTAATTAGTAAATGAGCAAGACCAAACCATTTTAATTAGAGGTTGACAAAATAGAAACATTCTTATTGATTATTATTGCTATTAATTATGCATTTATTTGTGCCCTGACCTGTTCCTGTAATTATCGGGAAAGGAGAAAATGTATATGAGGATATAAAGAGAGGGTTGATTCAGGCATCCATTCCCACTGTGATATTTGGTAGAACCTTCCATCCCAGATCCTGTCCCTTCACTAGAAATTCATAAAGGGATGAAACAGCCATGTCTATTAATACCTACATAATGGACATGACTGTTTAATCCCTTCAAATCTGCCTCTTCCTTATTCCTATGGAAAATCCTAAATGTGTTTTTTAGAAATAAGCCCTGTAAACCATTCTTCCAATAGTGTTATGTAATGCAGCCTATCACCTCTTTGTTGGGTGAGAAACATCCTCCTTTCCCTTGGAGGACTGAGAGGACAGCAGGAGAATCCCCACCACTGCTGCCCCCAGGGTCTTTCTGCTTTCCTAGTCTTTAGAAGGCAGGAGAAGCAAGGGGAGGCTTTTCTTGGCTCAGGAAAGCAGATGCCTGGCCATGAGAGAGACTGGCTGCCTGCCCATGTGGAGCTCTGGCAGGTACTCTGCATGGTCCAGGATCTTTCTGGCCTTCATCTTCATGGTTCTTGAAACTGTACTTCCATGGTCTGTGAACTGGCCTTGAAAACTAAGTCAGGTTACCCAGACTCACAGACTGATACATATACCAGAGGTCATTACATTCATTTTGTAGAAGGGATGGATCTTTGGGATGTGTCCTCCTAAAGATGTAGCTGTTTTTCCTGTTATCTAGAGTAGTCCCTTCTCAAGGACACTGAATTAGTTTCTGAATGTGGAATTAAGGGAAAAACCAAAGAGGTGATGAACAGTGGTGTTTGAGGATCCTCTTATCCCGCTCCTAGAAAAGCGTGATAGATTTTCCCGGTCCCTTGGTAGCAGCCCCCTCTCTGGTTACCAGAGTATCAGTCTCATCGCTTATCACTTCTTCCTAAGTAGCATTCACCAGTGCTTCCTTGATCTCTCCCCCCTTTTCTAGACTGTGGAGGTGCTGCCTTCTGCCAGTAAGCCCTCATCAATTAAGATGAGCCTCCCCTTTTCTTGGTCCTTTCCTGTCCTGTGGACACACTGTTCACCCTGGTCATTCCTGTACAGTTCCCAGGTCATGAGCCACAGGCAGCTCATGTCATCCTTTCCCCCTGCAGATCTTGCTGCTATAACTCCTTGAAGGTGGCCTCGTCTCCAGACCTGTGCACTCCCTACTCTAGCCCGTGTCCTAACCAAGCCTTATTTTGACACTTCTATCTAGTTACTTATGATGTTGGGCATTGTCCTGGGAACTCGCCTTCTCTGACTTGTTGACCTCTCATGTCAGCTCCACCAGGAGGATCTAGTTGTCATCCCCTGTCTCCCTAGCAACCCTGGGCATGGCTCAAGGCTAGAGTCCTGTTAGGTGCCGTCCCTTCCTTGCCGCCTGGAGTACCCCGGACCATGACCAGCCTACTGACTCGTGCTCTCTGTCTGCAGTGTTGGCAGACGCCCTGCATGTGGGCCCCAGCTCGCGACCACCACCCAGCCTGAGCCTGCGGGAGGGCGAGCCCTTCGAGCTGCGCTGCATCGCCTCCAGCACCTCCCCACTGCACACGCACCTGGCGCTGCTGTGGGAGCTGCACCGTGGCCCCGCTCGCCGGGCAGTCCTGGCCCTCACCCACGAGGGCAGGTTCCACCCGGGTCCCGGCTATGAGCAGCGCTACCACAGTGGAGATGTTCGCCTCGACACAGCCGGCAGCGACGCCTACCGCCTCTCTGTGTCCCGGGCGCTGTCTGCCGACCAGGGTTCCTACAGGTGTGTGGTCAGCGAGTGGATCACTGAGCAGGGGAACTGGCAGGAAATCCAAGAAAAGTCCGTGGAAGTTGCTTCCGTGGTGATCCAGCCAACAGGTGAGCTGGCAATGATGTGTTGTAGACTGCCTCTTATTTTGCAGCCAGTGATGGTGTAGAGGTCTGGGCCAGGGATCCACCTCTTTTCCAACAAGTCTTTCAGCCCCTCATGTGAAGCCTTCGCTTGGGGGTGAAGAGAGCTGGGTGGTCGGGATAGTTTGGGGAGGGTGCATCTGTTTTGAGCTGTGTGCTGTAGTTTTTTCCGGCAGCTGCATTGATCTGAACTTGTACACATGGAAACCGCGACATGCACATTATACTAAGGTACTTCTCACACAGAGATAAGAACATCAGTCCTTTTCAGAGTGAAGTACCTCCTGGCATTCAGGGGGATTTGGGGGGATTTGGGGAGGATCTGTCCACACCTGCTCCCTGGGCTTATTTCATTTGGTGTTTCCTACCTTTCGCTACAGCTTTTGGCAAGTGTGTCTGGCTCACCCCCAAACCTTTTATTTACCCTTCCTTCTCTAGGCCTGTCCTTGGGGTCCCCTTAGATGTACCATCCCCTGTCACATGAGGGCTGAGCCTCTTCTTGCTTCCTGTGTCATACATACCCCAGAGTGACCAGCACTGGGGTGTATACAGGAAGTTCTTTGTCCTGTCAACCAGGAATCCATCTTCTTTTTAACCCCTTACTCCAACTACAGAATAATTAAGAAAATAGAAAAGGTATGCTAGAAAACACACACAAAAAAAAAAAAACAGAAGAAAAATAAAGAAAAGCCACTATTAACTCGCTGTTTAACCAGCTCTGATAGAGAACCTACTGTGTGCTTGGTTCAGGGCAGAGTCCAGGGGGTGGAGATGCACAAGGCCCCTTCCCAGGCTCCGAGGAGGTTGCAGCTTCAGCAGAAACAGTGTGCAAAGAGATCATTGCAAGGTGGTGCCATTGCTGGGACTGGACTGTTGGACTTGTCTTTCTGGGAGTCTGACAGCTGCAGATCTCAGAGTACATTGCTGCTGCCTCCTGTTTTTAAAACTGGGAAGACCTTGGCTGGACTCATTTCCTGAGCAGGAATGTGAGAATGTGGCCACTCTGTTGCTCAGATGGGAAGGGAAGCAGGAAACCATGTGCACAGTGAGCATTTGTCCCTGCAAATGACACAGTTCCGAACACTTCCTCTGCATGTATGCCACCACACTGGAGCTGGATTCAATAGAAGTGGGTGCGAAGAGCAAGACTCAACTTCCTGACTGTCGCCATCAAGGAGAGGAGCTGTCCATTGAGGGTCAATCTTGGCACCACTGGCTGCAGAAATCACTTTCTAGATGGACTCTGGTCCTTTTTTTTTTCTTAATACAATGCTGGGTATGGAGCCCAGGGACTTGCACGTGCTAATCAAACGCTTTTCCACTGAGCTACCACCTCACCTCTCAGGTCACCTTCCTCAGCAGAAACAATCTATCTGGAAGCTGCCATACAAAACCTCCAGCTATTCAGCTCACATGGAACAACTGTTTTATTGAGGCAGGAGGGTTAAGAGTTTCGGCTTTGCAGCAAGTTAATCATTTTATGCAGGAATTTCAATTGTAAAGGTGTTTTTTATTTTAAATACACCACAAAACCCATAGTATCTAGGTATAAGGCTGGAACACTAAGCCTTTTAGGCAGGTATATCTCGCTCTTAACTGAGATTGAGGATTCATAATATTTTTTCTACTTTGGGCCATCATTGATGGTCTTTTAAAGTCCACAGACCTTCCTCAGAGTTAACATTTGTCTTAATTCTTAAAATGCAAAACACAGGATCATAGAGAAAAACAATTATATTGAAAGTTATCAAAATATTTTCAAGACAAATTTATAATAACATTATGCTTGTTTATTAACACATTAATAATATGATATAATGGCAGGCCTAGCTGCTATTATAATTTTGAGGTAGCAGTGAATATAAATCATGTTTTAGGATATAATGTGATATGAAAATATCTGTGATTTCTGCTGGAGCAAAGTCCCAGGGACAGGTAATGCTACACTGGTTTGCTGCCTACTTTCAATGGATAGAGATGCTTCCCTGAAGGTTTATTTAATTAATAAATATGAAAATGTGGGGTTTTTTCATATATATTTACAGATTCCCTAAATTTGCTGTGTAGACCCCAGGCAGAGAACCACACTTCCTTATGGCCATTCTCATTTCCTCAGCGCTTGCACTGTCCCTAGCTGGCTGCTGAGATGCTCTGACCTCACTGTTATAAACGGCACAGAACCACTTAGATGGCAAAGCTGTGTTCCCCCATTACAGGGAGGTCTGCTGATGCAAATCTTGGTGTCTAATTGACAGCATCAGTTAGAGTCCGTGGGACAGAGCACCCGTTCCACCCCAGGCTTTGCCTGAATCTTCTCTTGCATTATGAATCCATTCTTTTTTCCCTTCAGCCTGCTCCATCCTGTCTCACAGCGGTAAACTTCCAGGTCCAGAATCTATGGGGCCTCTAGTTAGTGATGTGGCAAGATATTAAGCCACTTGTAGAGATCAAATTATAAAGCGAACTCCATGAATATATCTGCCAATATTTTTAGAACCCAATAAACCGTTTTCTCAATATATAAAGCCCACAGCTGCATAATGAGTACTGCTTTCCTGACCCAACACTCTCCTGAGTCACATTTTACCTCCTGGAGCCAATGGCCCCACAGAGGTGCCCCCAGCAGATTTAAGGGTCTCTGACCACAAGTGTATTTGGGTTGGTTCAAACTGCAGAACCCAGCTCAGGGTGACCGCTTCCATGGATTCTCTCCAAAGATGCCATCAGATGACTTTTGGTCCTTTCAAAGGGATGAGGGAGGAGGAAGAATATGGAGGGTGGGTGGAGAGTGAAACTAGATTTTTAAATTACTTTTTCTAATCCTATGGCCACCTCATTTTCTGTTGTCTGTCAACGTGGATGTTGAACTTGGCTCGAAATACTTGCTTGAGGTATTGTCAGGCTTTAGAAGTATTTCTATGGAAGTAATGTGTGCCAGAGGGCGTGGGCTTTGAGTTTGGCTCTCTTCTGAGCTGGCCTTTCTGGGGACAGAAGTTGGTGCTGAGTGACTCTTGTAGGACTGCCAGGGTTGTGCCTCCACTTGAATCACCTGGGAAATGTTGGCTATTTACCATCTAAGTAATTGTTCCCAGAGCACTGTCAAAAGCTGGATGCTTTCCTACTTTGATTACAGATGTTCAACTTCTTTTTTAAAAATCCCCTGAACTGAGGAAAATGTTTCCAGGTAAAAAGTTTTGACACAGGAATGCTGAAACTAGATCTGTCTTGAGTCATGGCACCAAATACTTCACAGCATCATTTAAATATAGCCCACTTTCAATTACCCACACTATGAGAGGGCAGTAGCATGGATAATCCAAAAATCTTTGGGTTTTGGTTATCAGGAGTTATTGCGGGTTTGCGGCCAGCCTCGGCAACTTAGTGAGGCCCTCCACAATGTACTGAGACCCTGTTTCAAAGTAAAATAATAAAATAGGGTTGAGGATGTAGTTCAGAGGTAGAATGCCCCTGGATTCATCCCTAGTACCGCGGGGGGTGGGAATATGTGTTTTATGCTTGACTTTTAGGTGAGCATCCTAATGAAATAAATGCCACTCTAAATACATTACATTTCAAAGAACTGATTCAAAAGGGAAATTATCTAGTTTCATTTCCCAACTCTTCTGTTTCAGATTTTTCTAAGCAAGTGCTCTACCACTGAGCTACATCACCAGCCAAGGATTTTCCACTTTTATTTAGAAGTTGGTTTCACTTCTCTGCCTGCCTTCCATTCTCCAGCCCTAGACTAACATTAAGCACCTATCAGAACTATTTATCAATAACATCACCCAAGTTTTATTGTGCACATGAACAAAATATAACTTTAGTTTTGTGTGGTTCAGCAGACTCCCTGTTGAACAATACCCTCGAAGTCAAGAATAGGGTCTCTATAAGAAGGCAGTCTAGACTGGATCCCAGCTCCATTACTTATTAGCTAAGTGGCCTGGGGCAGGTTACTTAACTTCTCTGTGCTTTGGTTTCCTTGTCAGTGGAATGAGGATAAGAATAGTGCCTACCTCATAGGGTTATCATAAAGATTAATATTTATAAAGCACTCAGAACACTGTCTTGCATATAGTAAATGTGCACAACTGTTTGCTGCTATTAATTGCTTTTTGAAATAAAAAGAAGTATAGTATGTTTTGTGAGTTTATTCATTTACTATTTCTCAAGCACTTACAACAGTACAAAGGCTTCTAATTTTAATATCATAGAGCATAGAAGGAGATGATCTGCAGGAGGCAGGTGGGGAGGTGAAAGGTTGAAAGAGTAAACACAATCCAGACTACTTACCTGCATTTGTTTTTGATTTTCAAGTTCTTCGAGCAACTGTGGCCAGGAACGTGTCTGTGGCCGAAGGAAAGGAGCTGGACCTGTCCTGCAACATCACGACAGACCGAGTGGATGAGGTGCGGGCTGAGGTGACCTGGTACTTCAGCAGGACGCGGGACAGCACCTTGCCTGCTCCGCATGTGTTGGCGCGGCTGGACCGGGATTCTCTGATGCACAGCTCGCCTCACATTGCTTTGAGTCATGTGGATGCACGCTCCTACCATTTACTGGTCCGAGACGTTAGCAAAGAAAACTCTGGCTACTATTTCTGCCACGTGGCGCTCTGGGCACCTGGACACAACAGGAGTTGGCACAAGCTAGCGGAGGCTATGTCTGCCCCAGTCGGTGTGAGCGTGACCTGGCTAGGTGAGTGGCGGGGAGGGCGGCTCTTCACCTCTGCAGCTTGATGCCTCCTTTGAACCCTCTGGAGGGGTCTGGGTGCTGTGTGCTCTGCATGATGCCGATCTTATTTATACTGGGACGAACATCCTTTAGTTCAGAGAGATCCCAAGCTGGAGGCGGAAAGCAAAGCTTGCTGAAATAGAACCTGGCAGGTGAAGGAAATATTTAAATAATGTGGTCTCAGTTGTCTCAAGACCCTCATTTCAGAGAATATAGTTTCCTTTTGTTGTCAGAGTTTGCAGGGTCAGAGCCCTGCTGAATGGATCTTTGAAACAGATCTTTGTTGGAGGGAGAGTGCTGCCATTCCTCTTTTCTATTCTTAGATTGCTAGGTACTGCTTGGCAGAAGCTGGGGCCTTCCAAAGTCCAAATGCAGAAAGAAAATTCCTGCAGCCAACAGAAGGAATTTTTTTCCCTTACTTTGTGCCCTGGAACCCCAAGATGATTATATTTGCAGGTGTTAGTTTTACATGGAGACCTTCCTGCTTCTCCAGCCTCTTTCCAGGGGTCTTTCAGCCTGGGTACAATTCCCTTGTTGGAGGAGCAGCATCAGTCAGCTGGCTGCCCATTTTTTAGCTGTTTTATCATATATGCAAAGGTCATCCGCACAGACAATGGGATCTGTTCTTCTACCTGCTCATCTTTCTTATCTCTTTTTTTTTTTTTTCTGTGTTTTCCCACTGGGCAAAATATTTGCCACCTTTTCCTAAGTCTTGTTAATGGCTCATTACTGCAAGTAAACTTAGGAATCAGGGGGTCAAATGGGTAGAGAGCCTCACGTTCCGCCCACATTGTCACCAAGGTGGGACGGGCCGGCCAGCCAGGCTCTTCACTGTGCTGAGCTTCATCTCTCTCCCTGTCCTGTGAGTGCTCAGGGCCCTGATGAAGGCATTTGGTGTTGCTTTGATTATGAGGAGGCAAAACAGATCTTTCAAGGCCAGGAGATGATTTCCTCCTGGATCCAATGCTAAACATCCTCTTGCCATGACGTGCAGCCTGCACTCATCTCTGTCTTATGGCCACATGGAAATTCACTCGGTTACTGGTGTGTTTGCCGTTTGTCCCTAATGAGACTTTATTTGGCTGAGTTGGGAAGTTGGCAAGTAGGGACAGCAGGGGCAGGGAGAAAGAGTAACTAGAGAGTAAGCAGAAGGGACGGTGCAATTGTGATTGTGACTGGGCAGGTATGAGTCGTCCCAGTTAGCAAAGTGATCCTTTTGATATCTGAAAAGCAAAAGCAGCCAGGTTTATCCGGAGAGCTTTCATTCCTGCCATCTGAGCCTCGTGCTGGAGACTCACTATGAAGTACTGAGCTGGAACAATGTTGGCCCAGCTAGAACTCTCCTTAGCAACCTTCAAAATAAAACAGATGTTGTCAGCACCAAAAGAAGATTTTTTTTCATCTCTGGAGCTGAATTTGTCTCGCAGCTCCGATCCTCAGTGCATTGTGTGGCACTGTCAAATTCCAGCGCTGCCTCTCCCTGCCCCCTCTTGCTCCAACTTCTGAATCCCAGCTCGCTGGAGGATTTTTTTTTTTTTTAAGTGCTGCCTGCACTCCAATTTGAGGGCTGCTTTGAAGTACTGGTGTATTGATCCCGGCATGCCCTGGGGGAGGCGCAGGGGCTGTCAGACATCAGTGGGGGGAACTCTGGGAGAGCCTGGGCTCTTTTAACTGGATGGGATTTGTTGGTGGCTGTGTTCTCTAGAGAGTGAGAAGAAATAAAGAGACTAAATTGTGGGAAAGGCTCAGTTATTATCCTAAGGATCCTGTCATTTATTTTCCAGCAGAGCGCCAGTACCATTGTCCTGAAAATCATCACTGCGCATTTTCCTGACTGACGCTAATGTATAGAGACCCCTGAGTCTTCCCCAATGCATTGCACTTCATAAATATTGGCTGAATGGTTAAATAAACCAGTTCTAACATACGGTTGATGTTAAAATATATGCAGAGGAAAACTAGAATCGCAAGCAATATTGTTCAAGTTGTAGGATATTGAGGAGATAGTTGCACACAAATCTACCAAGAGTGTAAGTGATATAAAAAAACAACTTCATTCTTCCTCTCGGGCCTCCCCCTTCTTCCCCATGCCTGTGACTCACATCATCGCAGCTGCTTGGACACTTGTCAGGAGATGAGTTGGGCCTGAGTACAGCAGCAGACATTTAGTCAGGACCTCCACGCTGGATTCTGTGCCTGCCTGACCCTCGGTGGTTGTCTCTAGAACTGTAACACGTACATACATGTATGCGCCATATGCAACTTGTAGCCTCTATGAAGTAACAGAAAAGTGACCAAAAAACAAAAACAGAAAAAGGAAAATGGGTGGCCTGCCAAGTATATAGGTCATCTTAGGTTGTACGATTGTAGAATATTGTCACAGAAACATTCTTAAGAAAGCTGTTCCCCCAGGCAGGTATGACACAAAACTCGATTTTGCCACTTGACAGATCAAAAACAGTAATAACCATTCACTGAGCACTTAAAGTCCTGGGCTAAGAACTTTATATGCATGAAACATTTAATCCCCACAACCCCAAAAGTCAGGTACTGCTCCCTATCCCCATCTGAAAGCCAGTTTTTTGTTTTTTTTTTATTTTTTTGCTTACAGTTTTGAGGGTCAGGGATCAGGGAAAGACTCAGTAAGGTTCATCTCTAATACACATGGTGACAGCTGGGGCACCTGGATCTAGGAACCCCCTGCTAGATGGCTTTCCTGTAGACTTGTCACTGTGCTCCTGGGCCTCTGGCCTCACGTACATCTTTCCACATGGATCAGTGTGGTAGTCAAATTCTTACATGGTGGCTCCCTCCAAGAGGCAGGGAATGGAAGTTGTTAGACCAGTTCAAAGCAATGCTTGGGACCATTAAGTTACTCTATTGGGGAAAGCCAGCCAGAGACCACCCACGTTCAGAGGAGTAGAAGAAACCCCTTCAATGGAAGGGTAGCAAAAGACTCCCCTTAGGGGAAGCAAAGACACATGGCAGAAGGGCACACCGGAGAAGAAACACTACAGCCATCTTTGGAAACTAGAATCTATCACTGTGGTTAGTGCTTGCTAGAGATATTTGGGATGGCTTCAAGTCTGTCCTAAGTGTGACTATCTCTGTGGAAACATCTTTGACCTTGGGAATCAGCTTCATTCTGGAAACGCCAGAGCATAGAGTCCTAAAAGCTGGGCAGTCCTTGTACCCATTTGCTGGAGGTTGTTGTGCTGGGGTCAGTGGATGGGTGCAACAGATTGGGGTCTTTCGAGTTCTGTGTTAGCTGGGAAATGTGAGAGCAATAATATGAATGGGTCTGGTGAGTCAAAGAGCACTTATAGTAGGCAGGAAGATCTTTGTGAATTTTTTTTTTTTAAGAGTGAGAAAAAGCCTCCTTTACTTAGGATTTATGTCCTACTTTGAAGGGGAAAAAGATTTAAGTTGCCTTGCAAAATGAAGCACAAAGCAGGAGACATAAAAATAAAATCAAGATCAAAAGGGGTAAAAAAAAAGCCTAAGAATAGATATCGCAAGGTAGTTGGGATGAATTAGTTATCGAATTTGCCTCTGAAGTTTTGAAGAATTGAGACAAAAAGAGATGTGATTATACAGTTCTCCTCTAAGGAAGGAAAACATAGACTCTTTCAGGGAGACAAACTTTTTCTTGGCACTGAATTTATCACATGCTTTTTCATTTCAGAGGCATGGGGTAACATCATGCACAGCACTTTCAACTGTTCTTTTGCAAAAGGCCCTTAATGTTTAAATGGATGTTTCTTATACGCACTCTCTATAAAAGCTGAGGGCATAAATCTTAAGTGTGTGAAGGGGTTTCTGTAAGAAGCTGAATTACTGTGGAAGACAATTGTTGCTTTGTGTTGATCCAATTTAGTATATGTCTAAAATTTAGAGGGCCTCGCAGAATGGCTAGTTAATCTGCGCATTAAGCCATCTCTCCCTGCGCTATCAGATATCTTAAATGAGCCTTTGGCAGGAGTTGGATGCTAATCAGTTCATGGTTGAGTTCATGGTACTTTGGTTCTCTGCCCAAAGTACCAGACTTCTGCGGTGTTAATTGGAGTGGGTTCCACGGGCTTCGGGTACAAGAGCAGGAGGAGGCAGAGCTGAGTTCTGCTGTTTAGTCTTAAGAAACTGATTTGCATTCTTCCCCACTGGAGGACCGTCCCCTCTTCCAGCAGTGTGCCAGTGAGGAAGGTAATTATTTTTCTTTAAAAGGAGCTGTTAATCTGCTAAGTACTTGGTACAAACTTTAGAATTCTGTGCCATCTAGAGGTATTATTTAAGTCTGTACTATTTGTTAGGATGACCGTGATTAGCTGTCTGTCCAGGATTGTCCCTGAAGACAGAAGAGTGTGTGGCCAGGAACAGTTGTGGCCAACCCAAATTGTGTTCAGTTCCACCATCTTCCAGGTGTCTTGTCTCCAGTGTGTTGCTTGACATTTCAAAGCTTTGGTTTTCTTGGTTTAATAGGATAATGTGTGGAGTGCTCAGCATATTTTCTTGGTGGTATCGATAATGACTTAATAGTATTTGAGGGTCTTCTCCACCAAGTTCTTAACCAATTAGGATGTTGGAGTTTATCTTAGGGCTTGGAGGAGCCCCACCTGGAAGAACTAAGATTGTGTATGTCTTGGAAGAGGAGCTGGGAAAGGAATTGAGCTGACCCCACCCAGTACTCTCCTGCCCAGCTGCCCAATCTGGTAATTCATTTTTCCTTCTCCAGGAGAAGTAAGTGAGGATAAAGAGAGAATAACTGCATGAGTATTACTACTTTGTGTGAGAGACATAGGTCATCCCATTAGAATGATGCTATTTTGTATGTGAGGTACTGGGATTGAATCCAGGGGTGTTCTACCTCCAAGTTATACTCCCAGCCCTGTGTATTTTTTTAGTTTGAAACAGGGTCTCAGTTGCAGAGGTTCTTGCTGAGTTGTGGAGGCTGGCTTCAAACTTGCTATCCTCTTGGCTCAGCCTCCTAAGTAAGTACTGGGATTACAAGTACTTACAAATACTATCATTTGCCAGGCGCATTGGTGCCTGGCAAATGATAGTATTTTTTATTGTTCTGAGATGTCTAATGCTGAATGTATCCTTATGATAATGGTTCTGCTAAGATACAATAAAGTGCCATCCCTCCAACAATAGTTCCTTATTTATAGCCATCTCAGTTTAAGTGGTGGAGTATACTTGTTATGAAAATGATGATTTGGGCAACTCTTTGACAATCAGTCCACACACTGCTGCTTCTAAAGTACCTCCCTGATTTGAGACAAATCGGCAGAGCCAGGGGTGGTGGCATATGCCAGTACTTGGAAGACTGAGACACAGGTTTAAGGCTAGCCTCACCATCCTAGCGAGACCCTTAGCAACTTAGCAAGACCTGTCTCAAAATTAAAAAATTAAAAAGAAGCTGGGCATGTAGCTCAGGGATACAATGCCCTTAAGTCCAATCCCCAATATAAGAAAAAAAAGAAAGAAAGAAAGAAAGAAAGAAAGAAAGAAAGAAAGAAAGAAAGAAAGAAAGAAAAGAATATCAGCAGAGACAAAGCCCTCTTCCTGTTTGTTCTAACTCATGTATCCAGCCTGCTTGTCTAATTAGCCATGCCAAGGTAACTGAGTTTCAGAGAGGGTATTAGAAGGTGGCCCTGTGGTACACAGGATTAGAGGTCGCTGGCATCATCACCCTGCCTTGTGGGACGCCACAGGCTTTGAGAAAGCATTGATCACTTGAGTGCGGAATGAGCTTGTGCAGTTTGGTCATAGTGGGAGCCAGGCCCGGGCGCCAGAGCCTCTCCTGTCATTCTGCTCACACACTGTGCATGTCCTTGGGCTTCTCATTTAGCTTCTCTGGGCTTCATTTCTATTTCTTCTTCTTCTTCTTCTTCTTCTTCTTCTTCTTCTTCTTCCTCTTCCTCTTCCTCTTCCTCTTCCTCTTCCTCTTCCTCTTCCTCTTCTTCCTCTTCTCATTTGAAAACATGTATGAAAATAGTTGTTACAGGAAATAAGGTTTTTATAAAGATTAAACGAAAATGCAAGAAAAGTAGGTAGCATTGTGCCTGGCATGTAGAAAATTCCCTGGTGATGCCAGTTGTGATCATTATTCGTGTAAAATGAGGATGATGGTGCAGGCCTTCATCATAGACTTGTGAGAGCAAAAAGAGGAAATCCACGTGAAAACCTGCAGGTCAGAAAATACTTGATTTTACAAAAAAAAAAATCATTCAAAAAGTTTTTCATTGTTTTGAAAGTTGTAACAAAGGAGTTGAAGGACCTCTCTCTCTCTCTCTCTTTGCATTGCTGGAGATCAAACACAGGGCTTCATACATGCTAGGCAAGTGCTCTGCCACTGAGCTAAATCCCCAGCACTGACCCATATGTTGTTTTTTAAAATTGATGCATTATAATTATATATGATAGTGAGATTGATAGTGATACTTTCCTATATGCACATAAGATTATTTGGTCTGTTTCTTTTCCCTTTCCCTCCCTATCCTCCCTGCCCCCAGCCCTTCCACTACTCTAGTGGCCTCTCTCCTGATTTTCATGAGGTTCCTTTTCCTCCCTTTTTTCTCTCTAGCTTCCACATATGAGAGAAAGCATGCAGCCCTTGAATTTCTGAGTCCAGCTTATCCTGACCCATGTTTCTTAAAAAAGTCTTTCTTTTGGAGAGGGTCACCTTCTTGGAGTTTGTGGCTTTGGAGATGGTGCAGACAGAAGTAGACACCATCCCAGTATCCAGATCAGCGAGCAGATCCCTACTTCTCGGAATGTTAGTGACATCACACTTGGACTTACATTGGTATTCTGTAAAAGGGCTTACAGTATGGGTTGTGTTTGTTTTTAACTTTTAAAAGGAGAAATTTACAAATATTCACAGTAGAAGAAATAACCCCCAGCTTCAACAACTGATTTTGCTGATCTTATTTCATCTTTCTTCCTTCCCCTGGACACACACACACACACACACACACACACACACACACACACACACTTTTTTTTTTTCTAATCTGCAAGAGCATAAAACATATCACAGGCATCATATCCTTTTACCATTAAGTGCTTCAGTATGCATCTTAACTGATAAGCATTTTTTAAACATAGCCACCATTGCATTCTTAGCTGATTCCTTGATGAGATCAAGCAGAATGCGGTGGTAATCAGTGGTGAAATGCTTGTGCCAAAAATGAGCATTCTCATGCAAAATATTAAAATTAGTCCAATTCAGCAAGTATGTTAATATCTTTGATGTACAAGGCGTGGCACGTATAGCTGAATAAGGTGGATCATCCCTGGCCCTGGAAAGAGCCCTACAAAAGGTCCACGAGACATCCATACAGATAACTAAAAGTTCAAGGCACTATTCAAGTAAAATCCTTAGAGAGCAGGGAGCCTGGCAGGTGGTGGGATCTCTGTGAACACTTGCTGAATGAGAAGTAGAGGTGTGATGTGTTGAGGGAGTTCAAAGGAGGCCTTCTCTGTTACAGAGGAGAGACTACACCGAGAGGAAGGTGCATGAGGGGCCTCAAGAAAGACACAGACTCAGCAAATCATTTTTAAAATCACAAAGCAACACCAAAGGACAATTTCTACACATGCATGCAGACAAAAGAGAAATCAGAACTTGCCCGTACACTCACCACTGATACAGTGAGTGGAATCCTACTTTCTCCAGGAGCATTAGTTCAAACAGACCAGCATCTTGTAAGATTGCAAGCCAGGATCCTGCTTGCTTCTGTCATGTTTGCATTGGAGCTGAGGCCTTCTGGGAGCCTACAGTGGGTTTGAACAGAACGAGGAGGATGACCGTTGAAGTCAATGAAGAGGCTGAGATTCTTACCAGCAGCTGCTCACAGTCTGTAGCTCCCCTGTCCTCTCATTTCCCTGCACTTGGATCTGTAGGATTTAAAGAGATCCACTTCAGGGTGGAGGATGGAGCAAAATGGGAGAATGTATTCAGTCATTGCAGCAACTTACTGAGCAGGCGGCCCAGGTGCCAAGGTGGAGGGAGCCACTGCAGGGAGGTCAGTCACTGGACACTGTCACGTGATTAAGGAACAGTGAGAGGTGCTGGCCAAAAGGAATGCAGAAGGCAGTATGCTGCTGGTTGGATTCAAATGGTGTAGGGCTTTAAATGCCAGGACAGGGTTTGTGCTCTTAACTTGGTAGTTGAGAAGAACAGCCCTGGGGGAGAGTTACTAGCCGCTGACCTGGCAGGCGTGTGAGCCTGGAGGTGGCGCTGAGAGGCTACTAATTGTCTTGGCTGCAGACAGGGCCAGGATCAGGGTGTTATTGGTGAAGCTGTCACTTTTATTCACAAACAGTCATCGAATGCCTGTCACACACTGGGCCTGGGAATAGGAGAGATAGAAGGGTCACTAAGGAGGTGGAATGTACGGGACTCAGGAGTACTCAGAGTGGAAGGGCAGAAGGAAGAAGGAGAGTTGGAGAGTCTCCTTCAGGCTGAGGTGACCAGAAGAGTGGACGAGGGGAATGTGGTAATGGAGCCATCACCAGGGCTGGGAGGAGGGGCTGGCCATGTCGGTGTGGATTTCAGCTTCATGGTTACAGATAGGTACAAATCGTGGAGGAGGGGGAGGCATGAGGTAGATTAACTGTGAATGTGCTATACTTGAGACGCCGTAGAGACACCCAGGCAGGATGCCCAGGGCTCTGCTTTGTGCCAAGGTGTGGAAGAGTGGGCCAGAGCAGGGACCAGCTGGGTTCTAATGGGTGGGTGGGTGAGCTTTGGGGTGAGGCCAGGGAGGCAGTAGGAATGGGGTGGAGAGCCTGTCCAAGTGTTCTGTGGTTTAAGTAATAGGTCTATGGTGTCCCTGCTTCTCTGCCATCTTTCTTTAAAACTGACAAATCAACATTGTATGTGTTTATGGTGCAGGACATGATGTTTTGATATACATTTGCATTGTGGAATGGCTAAATTAAGCTGATTAACATATCTGTTACCTGATATGTTTACCTTTTTGTTGGTAAGAACATTTAAGATCTCTGCCGTTAGCAATTTTCAAGTACCTGCATATAAGATACTGTTAATGGTTAGTCTCCATGTTGGTTAATAGAGCTCTGGCATTTCTTCCTCCTGTTTAACAAAAATTTGGTGTCCTTTGACTGACACCTACCCAGCCCCTGCCCCAGTCTCTCATAACCACCATTTTACTCTGTTTCTGTGAGTTTGACTCCTGTAGGTCCCACAGAAGAGTGACATCATGTAATGTTTATCTTTGTGTGCCTGGCTTATTTCACTTCACATAATGCTCTCCAGGTTCATCTATGTTATTGCAAATAACAGGATTTTCTTCTTCTTTATGGCTGAATAGTATTCTAATGGGTGTATATATACCACATTTTCTTGATCCATTCATCCGTTGACAGGCACTTAGAGGTTGATTCTGTATCTTGTCTATTGTGAATGGTGCTTCAATGAGCATCTGCCATCTGTCATTGTAATTTTAACAGCCTTTGAAAAGGTGTCACTTTGGAAAAATATGCCCAGTAGGTGGAATAAACCACAGAAGATGAAAAGATTTATTATTAAAGAGTACATCATATGGTGGGGCCAGAAGAGAAGTCCCCATAGGTGGGGACATGGTATTTTTGACTGTGCTGGTCATTCAGGCTGAGGTGAGGGCTGTATAGTATTCTGGGTCACATTCCCTGTGGCAGGAACTTAAAAGTGTCATTGCTGGCCCAACATCTAGCATTCCTTAAGGTTCTTGTGCCAGTCAGAGAAACTTAGAAAATACAAAGTGTGAAAGAGAGCGAGTTCGGGTCATCTGAGGGATGAGGATTTTCTGGAACAGTAGTAGAAAGGATACAGTCCTGGGATTAAATCTGCCATGCTTGAGCTATGTGGTCAGGTTATTAACCTTTTATAGCTCTGTTTTCTCAGATATGGAATGGGAATTATGAATAGTAATGCACAAATTGTGTGTGTGTATATGCATGTGTGTAGATATATATGCATGTGCATAGATATATATACTCCCCCTCACACATACCAGGCTAAACACTTTTATATATATATATAGTACATATAATATGTTCATATGAAACATGTATCTAAAATTATTTATATATGGTACTGGGTATTAAATCTAGTGGCTCACACATGCTAGGCAAAAGCTCTACTACTGAGCTACATCCCCAGTCCTTTTTAGTTTTTCTTTTGGCATAGAGTCTCACTAAGTCACCCAGACTGGCCTCAAATTTGTGATCCTCTTGCCTCAGCCTCCTGAGTCATTGGGATTACAGGCATGTGCCACTGCACCTGGCACTTTTATGTATGTTTTAACTCTTACTCTTCACAATAACATTATGAGGCCTGCTTACTATTATTAACCCCACTTTGACAGGTGAGGGACCAGAGACGTTAAGTGATCTACCTGCGGTTCCATAGCAAGTCAGTGGCAGAGCCAGGATTTGAACACAGCAGGCCTCGAGACCCCCCCCCGGCCCTCACCACTGCTCTGTAGTGCCTTACAGTACGTTCAGGTTAATGCAGTGATGGGGTTAAAGGTTTCACACGCGGTACTTGGGATGGGCTTGAGGCTTGACGGTGGCAGTGCTTTTGCTGGCCTGTGCAGACAGATATTGCAGTGTTCCAGGCCGGCCTTGACAGCACTGAGGGCATGACCCTGCCGCATGCACGGCCAGGTCAAACCTGTCCTTTGCACGTTAGATGAACTTAGTTGTCCCAGTCTGCTTTGGGGTCTTGCATCCAAAAATCCAACCTGAGAACAGAGGCTAAAGCCTTGAATGTGGGGTGGCCCGAGCATCCCTTGTCCCGTGTACACAATGGTGTAAGCACACTTTGGCGGTATGCAACCCCCCGTCAGTGGAAGCTGGGGGACTGTGGTGCATTAGCCTCCTGGTGGTGGGGGGGGGGTACAGGACACCCCCCAGTGAGGTGGCCACTCAGAGCCTGTGTTCATCAGCTTTTCATCGCTGTGACCAAAGTACCTGACAAGAACAACTGAGGAGGAAGGCTTATTTTGGCTCAGATTTCAGAGGCCTCAGTCCATGGTTGGTGACTCCATTGCTCTGGGCCTGAGGCAAGGCAGAAGGTCATGGCGGAAGGGTGTGGCGGAGGAGAACTGCTCAGCTAATGGCTGCTGGGAAGCAGGGAGAGCAAGCAAGAGACAAAGTGAGGAGAAAGGGCTGGAGAGAAAAGAACCCCCCCCCAGGGCACGCCCCAGAGGTTACTTCCTCCAACGAGGTCCCGCTCCCAGTACCCCATCCAACCATCGGTGGATTACTCCACTGTGAGGTCAGAGCCTCATGATCAAGCATCGCCCAAAGCCCCACCTCTGAACCTTGCTGCCCGGGGACCATGCTCTCCACATACGAACCTTTGTGAGGCCTTTCTACCCCGATACCCGCCCCCCCCCCCAGCCTGCACTCTCTCTCTGCAGCATCCACATCACAGCAGGCTGGCCTCCCATGGACAGGCGGCGGCCATGTGGGTTTAACTTTCTACGGCCCAGTCCAACCTCCCTGGCAATTAAATGCTTGTGAAGATGACATTTGAGGGAATTAGGATTTTGAGTTCTTTCCATTTCCTGGCCCAGTGACTCATTCTTGGAGAAGTCATGATGTTATAAATTTCATTAGAAGTGTAAATCACAACAGAACAGTTCCTTGACCTCAGCAGTTTATAATCCGAATGAGTCATAAATAAAAGCGTCGAGAAATAAAACAAAACGGATGAAGGTGGAGCAGATAAAGGTAATGTTGGCAGATGTAAAGTTCTGATCAGGTAGAATTATTTTTTTCTCCTAGAAAGTAAAGTGCTACAGAAGAAAAGTGTAGCCTTTAAAAAAAAAAAAAAGCCTTAGCATTAAGGCAGCATACATTGAGTGCCTACTGTATACAAGGCTCTATTTGGAGCTTGGAGTGAGACTCTCAAACGAAGAGTAATTGTGGGTAGATAACTTATACAGGATACATATGTGGGGAGCACAGAGAGTATCAACACTGGGGACCCAAGTGATGTTGAAGCTTGGGAAGGCATCCCAATCAGGGCTCCCCAGTGGTGGTTGTCTGTGGTGACTGGAGAGGCTCCAGTGATTAGGAGGACACGTGGAAGGGAAGAGAGAAGAAAGGAGACTACCGGCGGTTCCAGTACCAAAGGGGCTCCTTGGCAAGTATGGAAGAGGCCTTGGGGTTAATGAGGGCAGAAATGTGGAGGAAAAGAAAGGAATTAAATCAAAGCAAGGAGCATCAGAGGAAGGAGAGGATTTGTTTGTTTGTTTGTTTGTTTTATGGTACTGGGGATTGAACCCAGATGTATTCTACCTCTCAACTAGATCCCCCCCACACACACACTCCCCACAGCCTGATTTTATTTTTTATTTCGAAACAGGGTCTTGCCAAGTTGCTGAGGCTGGTGTTGAACCTGTGATCCTCCTGTCTCAGTCACCCCAGGACCGGGATTATAGATGTGCATCAGCATAGTCTGGTTGAGGGGTTCCTTTTGTACAAGTGAAAAACACCAGAGGCAGGCAGGGGACGTGCCCCACACACTCACTCAGCTTCCACCCCCTGTGGAAATTTGGTCGGGCAGGGAAGCTGCGGCCACAAGCGAGCCAAGCAAGAAGGTCTCAAGGTCGGCAGAGCTGCAGTGAGGTACATGTGTCAGTGAAAAGAACACTGGAGGAGGGGTCTGTATTGACTGAATGCAGATTCAGAAACATGAGAGCAACAACAAACTGAGGGCAAGAACACTTAGGGAACAGTGTACATTTGGGGCACAGCCAAGCATAGCAGGACCCTGGGCCATGGCAGGGTGGTGGGCCTCAAGGTCTAGAGTGTTGCCTGGGACAGGGTTTTCCAGTGCTGCTCCAGTGGGGCTTTGGAGGATTGTGGGCATGCCCAGCTTCCCAGAGACAATCTCAGTAGAGTACAGATACTGAGCTCTTTCTCAGGAGTCTAACATCCTGGGGAAACTGCCGCCAACTCCAGTCCTATAGGAGGATCAGGATTCTGATCAAAGATGTTTATTTGGCTTCTGGCCTTGGGGTTTTTCTTGGGGGATATAAAGAGAAGTATGTTTTGCAAAAACATCTTTACAGGATCCTTCCCATCCATTGCAAACACTGGTTTCCATGCTGGCAATTGGTGGAACAGACAATTTAATTGTCAGAATGAGATTAGTACTTGTCTGGTTCCTTTGGCTGGATCCTGGTGCATTGCTCTGTCTGATTGGTTTTTATCCTGGCCCCTCCCTCTTCTCATCAGAGCCAGACTATCAGGTGTACCTGAATGCTTCCAAGGCCCCTGTGTTTTCCGACGATCCCACAGAACTGGAGTGCCGGGTGTTGGACATGAAGAGCGCCGAGGCAGGTGTCCGGTTCACGGTGTCGTGGTACTATAGGATGAACAGGCGCAATGACGACGTGGTCACCAGCGAGCTTCTTGCGGTCATGGATGGGGACTGGACGCTGAGGTACGGAGAGAGAAGTAAACAGCGGGCCCAGGATGGAGAGTTTATTTTTTCTAAGGAGCACACAGACACGTTCAATTTCCGGATCCAAAGGACTACAGAAGAAGACCGGGGCAACTATTACTGTGTTGTGTCTGCCTGGACCAAACAGCGGAATAACAGCTGGGTGAAGAGCAAGGACGTCTTCTCCAAACCTGTCAACATATTTTGGGCATCAGAAGGTAGGAGCAGTATTCTGTTCATTAGCCATCTTTTTTTTGTTTTGTTTTTGCTTTGGTCACCCTACTGTGTGTTTTCAGATGCACAGTCAGCCTGAAGGTCACACTAATATTTTGTGCCTGTCCATTGGGGATTCCCCATAACCATATGACCCTTCACATCCTCTTTGGACTCCCTACCAACTCTCCAATCCCCATAGACCAAAGGGGGACATCTGCCAATCATTGTCATTAGCAGAATCTTCTGTTTCCTTTCCTTTCCCTTTCTTCCATTTAACATTACTAATCTCACCCTCTGGGGACACTTTTCCTTAGAGACCTCCTAAGTGTGGCATTTTCTTTCCATATTCTTCACATACCTGGGGCTAGTGGTGAGGAAGGTGTCCTCCTCGTTCCTCCTCTGCAGTTTCCAGACCATTTCTCTCAGCCCTAAGAATATCTAGCATCTTCTCATGTCCTCAGACCATGAACCGCCTCTCATTGAAATGTTAGCTTCTGTTTCACAGCCACTCTCTTTATCACTGCCTCTGTCTGCTAACTTCCCTGGAATCACCCTACGAGCTTTGAAGAAAATGCCAGTGCTTGGGTCTCACCAGAAATTCTGTGTTAATTAGTCTGAGGTAAATGCAATCTGAATACTGGAATTTGAGTCTTCTGTGCAGCCAAAGTCAAGGACCCTAATGTAGAGAATCCTTTCGTTCTCAGTCCCTGTCTTCCTCTCTGTTTCAGCCAGCATTCTCACGGCTGTGACCCAAAATACCTGATGACCACAACTTAGAGGAAGATTTATTTGGGGACTGACAAGTTCTGGGGTTTTCAGCACATCTCTTCTACATAGACCAGCGCATGACAGCAGGAATCAGAGGAAGAGAGCAGGGGGCCAGTGGATATACATATATATAATCCCTAGGACCCCCCCCCCCAGTGACCTGTCTCCTCCAGCCATCCCCCACATGCCTACCTCACCAGCCAATAAATCTAATCCATCAATGGATTTATCCACCCATGAGATTAAAAACTTCACGATTCAATCATTTCACCTCTGAACATTTTTGCACTGTCAATACACAAACTCTTTCAGGAGACAGTCTGTAGCCAAACCATAACACCACTAGGCATCATATCTTCTGTCCTGTTTTGATCCTTTACTCCGAGTACTCTACAATAGACTGGCTCACTTCTGATAACTGAAACTCCTTCATAGTCTCAATTTCAAGCATCCTATTCTATAAACATGTCTTTGGTCTCTCTAGACCACTCCTTCTAATTCTCCCAAAATAGCCCTTCAACCCGACTGGGATCAACAGTCTACTGATCCTACTACCTTCTATGTCCTTCGCTCCTGCTGTTTCTTCACTTCTTTCATACCTAGGGTGACCATTTGCTCAGAGCAGTCCAGTCCATACCTGTTGTCCTGGTATAATTATTATAACACCCTCTTTCATTCTTAGATGTGTCTGGGGGTAGGAGATAAGGATAAATAATTATGTGGCCACCCACCATCATCTACCTTAAATTCTCAGGTAGTCATATCACTCCCTTGCATACACCCTCAACTCCCTGGCCCCTCTCTTGGTTTGCCTTATACTCTGGCTAAACCACCACCTAATTCAAAACTACTTCTCTGTTACCTGCCTACCTGCAGCAGCAGAGCTAAATGTGGGTGGAGAAAAATATTTAAACAATGTTGATTGGTCTCAGTTTAAATCTGTGATCTCTTATGTCAAGTGGGTTCTCAATTGCCTTGGGAATCATTCTGCATTTCCTTAATCTGTTTACTGTCTCCACTTTCCTAAATGATTATCACATAGTACCTTTTCTCTCTCTGCAAAATTCCTCCTCTAACCTCTCTACCAGCTACTGATCCTGTTTTCTCTACACCCCCCATCCATTCACACCCCCCAAAAAACAATCAGAGGAAAAGTCTCCCGTACTCTTCCCTGGTGGCTGAACCCATATAACTCACTGTTATGTTATTGCAAACGCCAGCTCCTTCCACTACTCCAGTACATGGCTCTTCTCTCTTATGTCTTCAATATTTATTTCTCCCCTGCACCTTTCTCATTGGCTTGTTAACATGCTGTTAGGTCTCATTTAAATAAAAGGAATCCTGATCTCTCTTCTCCCTCCATCTTTCTGTTCCCCATAACCTTTCCCAACCTATTACTCTATTATTATTCCATTACTCTATTACTATAGCCATAGTGTTAAGTTTATCTGTAGTTGATGTCTGCAATCTCTCTCCTCCCCTTCTCTGTGGCACCTATTCTAATCAGGCCTTCCTCCTACTGCACACACTAAGATTAGCAGGAATCTACATATTACAAAATCCACTTGTCAGTTACCTTACCTGAATGGGCAGGATATAACACAGGTAATCATTCCCTCCTTTTGGAAATACTGTGGCTTTTCCCTTGGATCATGGGATGCCACCCTCTCCAGTTTTTCTTACAACTTCACTGGCTACTTCTTAGCCTCCTGTGCTAGTTTCTGTTCATTTTTCCAACCCCCAAACATTCTACAACTTCAGGACATAGTCCTTGGACTTCTGTTAATGGGCTCCCTTGATAATCCCTGCTCATCTCATGAATTCAGATACTTTATATACACCAGTGGCTTCTTCCAACTTTACATTTCTACCCCCTAGAGCTCTTTCCAGAACTGCTGACTCAATATTATGTTGCCTTCTTAATACCTCTTCCTGTCTACTGGACATCTCAAACTCCTATTCAGAATGGCACTTCGGTATCTGCCAACTCTCTTCTCTCAGCCTTGTCTAGCACCAATGGAGCCAGCACCACTGTTCTAATTGTTCCAAACAGCACTTTCATCCTTGACTCACCCTTCCCTCCCTCCCTCCCTCCCTCCTTTCCTCCCTCCCTCCCCTCCCCTCCCTTCTCCTCCCCTCTCCTCCCTCCCTCCCTTTCTTCCCTCTTTCCTTCCTTTCTGGGGATTGAACTCAAGGCCTCCCACATGCTATACAAGCACTTTACCATTGAACTACACCTCTAGCCACCAACTCCTCATTCTCAAAGTTGATTTAGAATCTTGTCACTTCTCATACCCAACTATTACTAAGGTACCCCTTATCTCTTGCCTGTATTATGTTATCAGTCTCTTAACTGGTCTCGATTTTGCCCTTAACCATGGCCTTAAAATGCAAATCAGATTATGGAACTCCTAGGCTCTGATCCATCAAAGGCCCCCAATCTCAGAGCAAAACCCAGAGGCCTTGCAGTGCCTGGGGACCCCCATTACCTCAGTCCTCACCTACCACTCTCCCAGATGCCCACTCTGCTTCAAACACTCTGCCCCTCCCATGGTCCTTCACACTGCCAGGCACGTGCTTGCCCTAGAGCTTCACACTTGCTGTTCTCCAGCAAACCTACACTTTTCTCTTCCTTGTGTGGTTTTTGTCCTCAAATTTTCACCACCTGATCATACCACACATTTTACTTAATTATTTTACTTGTCTTCCACCACGAGTGTACAGAGGGAAGGATCTCTGTACGTTCAGCTCACTATTGTATTCCCAGTACCTGAAATATGGAAGGCTCTCACTAAGTACTCATTTAGGTAGTGAATGGATGACCAAACTTACAGGACAACCAAACAAGAGTGCGAGTGGCTCAGTGGGACCTCAGAATTCTTGAGAGACTATGTAGCATGTGTGTTCTGCTAATAGGTTTGGTGGAACAAGTGTTCCCAAAACCCAATCTAAAACTCTTATAACTGGAGAAATTATAGGATTAATTAATCATTGTGCTAAGGGATAAAAAGAATGGTTCTAATTCATTTATTCCCCTACTTGACAAATATATAAATAGCTAACAAGTGCCTGACAGTGTGCCGTTATAATAGATGCGTTCTAATGTGTAAATACTTGGGTATTATTGTTTTGACAGGGAAGCAGAGAGAACACACATAAACTTAACATTAGTGCAGACATAGACACCAGCTATAAATGGTAAAACAGTGTCTCTGAAATTAAAGTGTAAACCAAGTGGAAGTGATTAGATCTACTAAAGCACATACTCCCATATCTACAAAAGCACATGCTCCTGACATTTTAGTAATGCATCTGTTGTGCAGTGTTACCATCCTAGGATTAAACAGAGAGAAGGTACTTCTCCCTTGCTCTGCTCTTGTTTGAGGCCAGCTGAACTAGGGGCACTTTGTCTGCACTCAGCTCTGGGGAGAAGAGGTGAACGATGTGACCAGCAGCCTGGCCTCAGTTTCAACTGGAACCTCGTCCTCCCCAGCTCACTAAGAGTGAACTCTATCATGCATCCTTGGGGGCAACTTTGGATCCTCAACTTCCCACTCTTGGTGAATGTCTTGAGGACTTGAAATTCCTCCAAACCAAATTCTCCCTATCAATTTCCTCTCTCCTTGTCCCCTTTAAGTCATTTCAGACTGCGCATTCCGGCCTGCTTACAGCTACACATGATTTTCTTTGTGAGTGTCCAGATTTGCATAAGCGCTATTGTGCGTCAGTTTACAAATAAAATCTGGTTTCCTTGGCATTTTGCTTTTAGATGCGTGTCTGTTTTAACCGATCCTCTTGGAAATCACCTCTTTCTGGTACTTCATTCCAGATTCCGTGCTTGTGGTGAAGGCAAGGCAGCCGAAGCCATTCTTTGCTGCAGGGAACACATTCGAGATGACTTGCAAAGTGTCTTCCAAGAACATTAAGTCGCCACGCTACTCCGTTCTCATCACAGCTGAGAAGCCTGTCGGGGACCTCTCCAGTCCCAACGAAACCAAGTACATCATCTCCCTGGACCAGGATTCAGTAGTGAAGCTGGAGAATTGGACAGATGCATCGAGGGTGGATGGCGTCGTGTTAGAGAAAGTGCAGGAGGATGAATTTCGCTATCGAATGTACCAAACTCAGGTCTCCGATGCAGGGCTATACCGCTGTATGGTAACAGCCTGGTCTCCTGTCCGGGGCAGCCTGTGGCGAGAAGCAGCAACCAGTCTCTCCAATCCTATAGAGATAGACTTCCAAACCTCAGGTGAGCGGGGCAGTCTGCCAAATCATAGATTGAGCTTAGAGAGACCATTCTGGGGTTTGGTCAAATGCCCTCATTTCGTTTAATAGCTTTATTGAAATACTACCCATGTGCCATATAATTTACCCATTTAAAGTACATAATTCAATGGCGTTTTGTTTATTCAAAGGGTGATGCAACCATCACTACAATCATGACATCCAAAAGAAACCCTGGAGCCCTTATCCGATACCCTCCAGCCCCACCTTTCATCCTCCGGCAACTACTAATCCACCTTCTGTCTCTATAGATTAGCCTACTCTGGATATCTCACATAAGTAGAGGAGAAGAGGTAGCCTTTAACACAAAGGCTACGTTCACTGAGCATGCTTTCAAGGGTGCATGAATCAATATTTAATTCACTTTTATGACTGAGTAATATTCCATCGTATAGATATGCCACATTTTATCATTCTATCAGTTGATGGACATTTGGGTGTTTCCAGTTCAAGACTATTATAAATAATGCTGCTATTAACATTCATGTACAAGTTTTTCATGATGTTATGTTTTTATTTCTGTCCTCATTTTTAAAAAATTAACTGAGACTCAGCTACTTAAAATTTCTTAGGGAACATGATAGAGTATAAAAAAAAGGAGGGAACTAAGCCTCCAAGGGAGTTAAATGAATGCTGAAAGTAGAAGATTCAGAGCTGAGCCCTCAGGCTTATCCATTCGCATGGCTTTCTACCATTAGGGCCCTCTAGGAACTAAGGTGGTGACTTCTGTTTTTGGCCCAACTCGTCAGAGCTGTGTTTCCATACAGGGGATGATTTCCAACCTGTTCCTCACCTGCTTTGGGATTGGAAAAAAGATTTCCTACAATTAGGTCACCAGAGATGCTATGTTATGGATGAATGTATCTATCCATTTGATTTGTTAAGAATAGTTATTGATGATATTGATCTGTAGAAAAGTTAATGAAAACAAAATCACTTTCCTGTCCATTCTGAAATTATTTTCTTTGGCAACTAGAATGTCCTTGTGTTTAAGGTGGAAGGATCCACTTCTGTTGATGGCCTAGATTAAAGATACATGTTCTCAAATAGAAATAGTTCTTCCTCATCTGTGTAATTCATTAAGATAATCTGACAAATCTGTGTATGTATTTCAGAAGGAAGATGATTTGAAAGTTATAAATTCCCCATCTTACTTAGAAGAGCAATATGAAAGGTTATTATTTGTGAGCTTAAAAGTTTTCACTTACTCTGCCCTGGGTTCCAGTTAGAAATTCCGGAATGTGTAAATTTATACTCATTTATAAAAATCCAGACAGTAATTAAGTCAGTATAACAAATATAGATGTTTGTTGAGTTAAATTGTTTGCCTTTATTTTACAGGTAAGTAAGCTACACTTTCTTAAAGTTTGTTTCCTATTACGTCAGTCTGTATTATTTGAACCTCTTTAGTATATAATGAAATAAATCTTGTAGCATCTCTTAACCTTTAAATTAATAAAACAAATACTGACTTAAACCTTTAAGTCTGAAGAGAGTAGATAAGGCAAAGCCCCTTTTTTGTGTCTATAACAGCAGCTATATGGGGATATAATTCCCATAGCATACAATTCACCCAATTAAAGCATATAGTTCAGTAGTCTTTAATATATCTAGAGTTGTACAACTATCACCACCATCTAATTCCAGAACATGTTACTTACTCCAGAAGAAAATCCCATTCCCATTAGTAGTCTGTCCCATCCCCCAGCCCTCTCCCCATGGCAACCACTAATCTACTTTCTATCTCTTCAATTTGTTTCCTCTGGACATTTCACATGAGTTGAATCCCATAGTATGTGGACTTCCATGGCTGGCTCCTTTCACTCCGATATACTGCTTTCAGGGTCAATCCATGTTTTAGCATGTATCAGTACTTCTTTCCTTTCTGGCCAAATAATACCCATTGTATGGATACTACATTTTGCTTGTTTGTTCATCTGTTGATGGACATTTAGATCGTTTCCAGTTCGAGGGCTATTATAAATAATGTTGCCATATACATTATTATTTAAAAATAACATCTCATTCTGTGGGTTGTCTTTTCACTTTCTTAATGATATCCTTTGAAATACCAAAGTTTTAAATTTTGATGAAGTCCAATTTATCTATTTTTTCCTTTTGTTGCTTGTGTTTTCAATGTCATATCTAAGAAATTATTTCCTAATTCAAGGTCGTGAAGATTTATGCCTATTTTTCTTCTAGGAGCTTGATAGTTATAGCTCTTATATCTATAGCTATAGTCTATTTGGGGGCTTTTTTGTTTTGGGTTTTTTTTTGCTTTTTTTGTTTTTTTATTGGTGCATTCTAATCATACATCTTTGTTAGGTACAAGCTGGTAAAGGCATACATGCACACATCTCTCATTTAACCCTTCCCCAATTCCCACCCCACTCCTTCCCCCACCCTCCTTCTCAAGTTCAGTTTAGAGATTGACTTTGATATGTTTGTGAAAGTACATCATGTGCATTAGGGTGTTTCCCTCCTCCCATCCCATCACCTTCAGTTAAGTCACCTTCTTGGCTCATCTAAGCTTTCTATTTCTTTGTCTAGAGTCCCTCTTATGTCCCACTTTCTCCCTAGCTTCCACATATTAGGGAGAGCATACGATTTTTTACTTTTTGTGACTGACTAATCTCACTTAGCATAATGTTTTCCAGATCCATCCATTTCCCTGCAAATAACATGATTTTG
>PVLC010018836.1:0-31494 GCA_004027655.1 Graphiurus murinus | reverse complement strand
CCGCGGAGACGGGCTTCTTTGCTCTCTCTGGTCGGTCTTCCGGGTTCTGCTCAGCTGTATTCCAGTTTTCGCAGCGTTTTCCACCTTTTTGTTGCTTTTTTTCTTTTTTCAGAAAACTGGATCCACGACTGCTTTGAATCGAGCTCACAGCGGCTCTTGAGACGTGTCTCACTCCGTCGCCATCTTCCCGGAAGTCTATATATGATATTTAAGTTTATATAGATCTTTTACATCTGTGAGGATGGGACAAAATGGTTTCAAGCAAAGAAAATGATTGATTTTAGTATAAAATATTGCTAATAAGTCAGGTTCCAGACAGATGCAGTTGTTTCTAGTATTAACAAAATATAAGTCACTGATAACCTGAAGTAGAAGAGCTGCAGAGGAGGAATGAGAGCAGAAGCCGGACCAGAAGAGATTTTAGAGAGGAAAGGAGGAGAATTGAAGGGGGTACTGACAGAAGACACTTTGCAGGAATTCAGCTTTCAAGGTAAAGAGACAAACAGGGCAGTAGCTACAGAGATAAGTACCCAAAAAAGTTTTGCTTTTTATTTTAATCATGAAAAATAATAAGAATGAATGTGTGCTGATGGGAGCTACAGAGAAGAAATTAATGAAATTATAGAGAAGAAATTAAAGGAGAAAATCTACTAGGAATGGCATCTAACATTAAAGTGGAGAAGTTGACCTTCAGGAAGGATGGGTACAGATCATCAAAGACACCAGCAAGGAAGCCCAACGGTGTATACACAGGCCCCTGTGAGTTGTAGAAGTGGAGGTGGAAACTTTTTGAAAGTTCTTATGGTTGTTCTCTTCTTCTTCTTTTTTTTTTTTTTCAGTAATTGTTTTTAATATCAACTGCTGAAATTCTACTTTAAGTTTCAGTTTAAAATGCACAAACATTAGAAAATAAAAATTGATCCTATTACATGTGAGTTTGATTCTTACAATACTGAGTCCAAACAAAAAGCTAAATATAAGGTATATATTTTATATTATTTTAATATTTATTTACAATTTAAGTATCAAACAAACAAAAATGATGCCTACAGAATAATTATAAAATATAAATACATTTATCCATTCAATTTTGAAAAAAATTATATCTTAGAAAATCTCATGGTCTAGGAGAACAAATGAAATATTAGTATAAAATATTTCTCCATTAACATGAAGTTCACACATGGAAAGACAACAGAGTTAACATTGCTTTCATTTTAACAAATGCTTTCCTTTTATGGTGAATATTGAGGTTGGTAACTTGCTAATTTCAACTTTTTTTTAATTTTAATTTTTATTCATATATTGTAAGCATACATCTTTGTTAGGTACAAATTGATAACAATATATGTGCTCACAATTCTCATTTGACCCCTTCCCCAAATTCCCACCCCGCTCCCTCGCCCTCCCTCCATCTCAAGTTCAATTTAGTGAGTAACCTTGATATACATTAGTGTGCACACCACCCCCCACCATCCAACCCCTTCGGTTAAATCAACTTCTTTGCTTTTGAAGATCTCTCCTTTTTCATCTGGAGACCCTCTTATGCCCCATCATCTCCCTAGCATCCACATATTAGGGAGAACATATGCTTCTTTACTCTTTGTGACTAGCTAATCTCACTTAAAATGTTTTCCAGTTGCATCCATTTCCCTGCAAATAACATGATTTTCTTCTTCTTTATAGCTGAGTAAAATTCCATTCTGTACATATCCCATAGTTTTGTAATCCATTCATCTGTCAATGGACATCTTGGCTGATTCCATAGTTTGGATATTGGGAATTGTGCAGCTATAAACATAGATACACATGCATTGGTCTGATAGTTTGGTTTCCATTCTTTTGGTTAGATACCCAGAAGTGGTATTGCTGGGTCATATGGTAGGTTCATTCCCATACATCTGAGGATCCTCCATACTGTTTTTCAAAGTGGTTGCACTAGTTTGCAATCCCACCAACAGTGTATTAGAGTTCCCACTTCTCCACATCCTCGGCAGCAGTTATTGTTTGTGTTTTTTATGATTGCCATTCTGATTGGAGTTAGGTAAAATCTCAAGGTAGTTTTGATTTGCATCTCTCTGATTGCTGATGATGTGGAACATTTCCTCATACATTTATTGGCCATTTGTATTTCTTCTTTTGTGAAGGGTCTATTTAGATCCTTTGCCCATTTTTGATTGGATTATGGGCTTTCTTAGCTGTGATTTTCTTGAGTTCTTTGTATATCCTAGATATTAGACCTCTATCCAGAGAGTAACTGGCAAAAATCTTCTCCCAGTCTGTAGGCTTTCTGTTTAGGTTCTTGATAGTTTCCTTTGCTGCACAGAAGCTCTTCAGTTTAATGCAATCCCATGTATTGATCATCTTCCTTTGAGTTGCTTGTGCTTTTGAGGTCTTGTTGAGAAAGTTTTTACTTGTGCCTATGTGTTCAAGTGTTCGTCCTATGCCCTCTTCAAGTAGGTGCAAGGTCTCTGGCCTAACTTCCAGGTCTTTGATCCACCTTGAGTTGACTCTTGTGCAGGGTGAGAAAGTGGGGTTTATTTCCATTTTCCTGCTTATGGCTAACCAGTTTTGCCAACACCATTTGTTAAAGAGGCTATCCTTTTTCCAGTGTATATTTTTGGCTCCTTTGTCAAAAACCAGTTGACTGTAAGTCTGTGGGTCTGTTTCTGAGTCTTCTATTCTGCTCCATTGGTCTGTGTGTCTGTTTTTGTGCCAATACCAAGCTGTTTTTATTACTGTGGCTTTGTAGTAGAGTTTGAAGTCAGGTATTGTGATACCTCCTGTGTGGTTCTTGTTGCTAAGAACTACTTTGGCTATCCTGGGCTTTTTGCTTTTCCAGATGAATTTAAGGACTGATTTTTCTATGTCTGTGAGGAACGCCCTTGGTAATTTCATGGGTATTGCATTGAATCTGTAGATCAATTTTGGGAGGATGGCCATTTTGATGATATTTATTCTGCCTATCCAAGAGCATGGTAGATCCTTCCATCTTCTAAGGTCTTCATCGATTTCTTTCTCCCACTTTTTGTAGTTTTCCTTATAGAGGTCTTTTACCTCCTTGGTTAGGTTTATCTCTAAGTATTTTATTTTTGGGGGTGCTATTGTGAGTGGAATTGTTTTCTGGATTTCTTTTTCAGTGGATTTATGGTTGGCATACAGGAAAGCTTCTGATTTTGTACGATTGATTTTGTATCCGGACACCTTACTGAATTTGTTGATCAGTTCTGTAAGTTTTTCATTGAGTTTATTGGGTCTTCTATGTATAATATCATGTCGTCTGCAAAAAGGGATAGTTTTAGTTATTCTTTCCCTATTTTTACCCCTTTGATTTCCTTCTCTTGCCTTATTGCTCTGGCTAGAGTCTCAAGTATTGTATTGAACAGAAGTGGTGATAATGGACATCCTTGTCTTGTTCCTGTTTTTAGTGGGAACTCTTGCAGTTTCTTCCATTTAGTATGATATTGGCCTTGGGCTTATTGTATATTGCCTTTATGATGTTGAAGTATGTTCCTTCTATTCCGATTTTCTGAACTGCTTTTAGCATGAATGGATGTTGGATCTTATCAAATGCTTTTTCAGCATCAATTGAGATAATCATGTGAATTTTGTCTTTGATTCTGTTTATGTGGTGAATTACATGGATTGTTTTTCATATGTTGAACCAGCCTTGCATCCCTGGCATGAACCCGACTTGGTCATGGTGTATAATTTTTTGATGTGGTTTTGAATGTGCATTGCTAGTATCTTGTTTAGCAGTTTTGCACCTAAGTTCATCAATGATATAGGCCTATAGTTTTCTTTTCTTGAGCTGTCTTTGTTTGGCTTTGGTATTAATGTGATATTGGCTTCATAGAATGTGTTTGGGAGGATCCTGTTTCTTTCTATTTCATGGAAAGCTTGAGGAGTATTGGGATTAGTTCTTCTATAAATGTTTTATAAAATTCACTTGGAAAACCATCTGGCCCTGGGCTTTCGTTTGATGGTAAACTCTTCATTGCTGTTTCTATCTCTTTGATTGTTATTGGATGATTTAAGTGTTCGATATCATCTTTATTCAATTTGGGAAGCTTGTATGTGTCTAGAAATTTGTCAGTTTCTTCTATGCTTTCCATTTTGTTGGAGTATAGGTTTTCAAAATAGTTTCTGATTATCCTCTGTATTTCCATATTGTCAGTGGTAATATCACCTTTTTCATCTCTTATTTTGGTAATTTGGGTTGATTCTCTCTTTCTTTTGGTTAGGTTGGCCAATGGTTTATCTATCTTGTTTATTTTTTTAAGAAACCAGCTTTTGATTTTGTTGATCTTCTGTATTGTTTTTTTATTCTCTATTTCATTAATTTCTGCTCTGATTTTCATGATTTCCCATCTTCTGCTGGCTTTGGGGTTAGACTGTTCTTGTTTTTCAAGGGCTTTGAGCTGTGTCATTAGGTTATTTATTTGGTGAGTTTCCATTCTTCTTATATGGGCACTCAGTGCTATAAATTTTCCTCTTAGTACTGCCTTCAAGGTGTCCCAGAGGTTTTGATATGTTGTGTCTCTGTTTTCATTGGTTTCTAGGAATTTTTTAATTTCTCCTCTTGTTTCTTCTATGACCCACTCTTCGTTCAGCAATGCAGTGTTCAGTCTCCATGTGTTTACATGGTTACTTTGGGTCTTCTTGGAGTTTATTTCTAGTTTCACTCCATTGTGGTCTGAAAAGATGCAGGGACTTATGTTACTTTTTTTGAATTTGCCAGTGCTTCCTTTGTGTCCCAGAATGTGTTCTATTTTGGAGAAGGTTCCATGTGGGGCTGAGAAAAATGTGAATTCAGCTGCAGTTGGGTGGAAGAGTCTATATGTGTCTAATAGGTCCATTTGGTTTATGGTTTTCTTTAGGTCTGAGGCATCTCTGCTGACCTTTTGTTTAGAAGAATGATCTAGAGATGTAAGAGGAGTATTGAATCTCCTAGTATTAGTGTATTGGGATCTATGTGTGTCTTTATATCATGCAGAGTTTGTTTTATGAAAGTGGCTGCACCTACGTTTGGGGCATATTTGACAATTGTTATTTCCTCTTGCTGGATTATTCCTTTTACTAGTAAAAAATGACCTGCTTTGTCTCTTCTGATAAGCTTAGGCTTGAAGTCTAATTTATCTGATATCATGGCTGCTACTCCTGCTTGCCTTCGAGTTCCATTGGCATGGATTACCTTACTCCAGCCCTTCACTTTTAACTTGTGAGAATCTCTGCTTGTAAGGTGTGTTTCTTGTAGGCAGCAAATAGAAGGATTCTGGTTTTGATCCATTTTGCCATCTTGTGCCTTTTTATTGGAGAGTTGAGACCATTTATATTCAGTGTGATTATTGAGAGATGATTTTTTTGATTCCTAACATTTTGAGTTTTGACTTCTGTTTGCAGTAGTGTTTGTTCTTCTTTGCTTAGTTTTTTGGCTTCCTGGAAATTATTGTTTCTCTGGTTCTGACGTTTACTGGTTAGTTCTTCTTTGTAGTTAATCTCTTTGAGTATTTTCTCTAGTGCTGGTTTGGAAGACATAAATTCTTTCAATTTCTGTTTGTCATGAAAGGTTTTTATATCCTCATCAATTTTAAGAGAGAGTTTTGCTGGGTATGAGAATCTTGGCTGCAAGTTATTTTCTTTCAGAGTTTGGAATATGTTACTCTAGCCTCTCCTGACTTTCATGACTTGATTTGGGAGATCTGGAGTGATTCTAATCTGTTTGCCTCTATATGTCACTTGGCCTTTTACTTTCATTGCCTTTAAGATTCTCTCCTTAGCCTCTACATTAGTCATCTTGATTATTATGTGACATGGCGAACCTCTTCTTTGGTCTTGTCTTGAGGGAGTTCTGTACGTTTCCTGTACCTGTGTGTCGACTTCTCTTTCTATGTTTGGAAAATTCTCTGATATTATTTCTTTGAAGAGATTATTTATTCCATAAGTTTCAACTTCTAATTCCTCTTCTATGTCTATTATTCTTAGGTTAGCTCTTTTAAAATTAGCCCAGATCTCTTTGATGTCCAATTCATATTGTCATATTTTTTTTTCTAAGTTATGCACTATAGATTCATTTTTGGAGTGGTCATCCTCTAGGAGTGATATTCTATTTTCCATGTGATCTATTCTGCTGTTTATAATTTGTATTGAGGCTTTCATTTCAATTATTTCATCTTTCACTTCCTTCAATGCTTCTCTTGGTTTCTTTTCAGGTCGTCAAATTCTTGGTTTATTTGTTCCTTTATTTCTTCCTTTAATTCTTTCCAATTTTCCCTGCTTTCTTTCTGAAAATTCTGTATTGTTTCTAGTATTAGAGATCTGAATTTTTCTTCTGGTAATCTCTGCCATTCTGGGTTGGTGAGATCTGTTATTGACGGGTTGTGGTTGCTCATTGTTTCTTTGTTATTTTCCCTTCCCATGGTTCCCTTGCTCTTGAGTTTATATCTGTCGGGAGAATCTGGTAGTGAATATAGAGTTTTGAGTGTGGAAGTATGAGATGGCCTTGGTATGAGACAGGAAAAAGAGGAAAAGAAAAGAGAGAAGGTATAGTGTTGGGGAGAGGAATATAGATGGGGGGAGAGCTTGTAAAAGGGATAAGGAGGAGATTCAACAACCTAATCAAGTAATTACAAAGCAAGTAATCATCCAAACAAACATAAAAGAATCAAGGCAATACAAACAAAAACAGGGTAAAAACAGATAAAACTTAATACTAAAAAAACAAAAACAAAAACAAAAAACCCAAAGAACACAAAACAGAACAACAACAACAAAAAATACAAAAAAGACCCTAAAGTCTAAAAACAGCAACCAGACCCTAAAACAGACACTGCTAGTTCATAATTATCAAGCTTAAATTTTCGAGTGTGTCTCTGGGATTTTAATTTTCTCTGTCAATGCAGGCAGGGGATTTTTTTGGTGTTAGCTTATGTCTCTGGGTTCTCCACAGGGCCTGGTTGTGTCTCTCTTCCTGTCTTTGCTGTTGGCAGGTGTGCAGTCTAAATGCCGGGTCTTTCCAGGTGCTCTACGTGCACTGGGTTCTTCCACCCTTATGTTCCTAAGCTCTAGAAGGGCGGGTGTTTGAGTCTATTCCTTGTATAGTGCTTCCTGCACCTTGGAGGTGCCGAATTACAGATCTGTGCTATTCGGCCTGTTCCACCTCTGGTCCGCTGGGGGCACCAGAGGTCACTGCCTGTCTGGATAGCTGGCAGGAAGTTGGCTGGGTGGGGCTGGTGGCATGATGGCCGCCAGTTCACGGGCGTGAGCAGTCTCCCCTCTTCCTCCTGGGGTTTTTCAGCACCTCTCGTTGCCCCACTCACATTTCAGCCCCTCTGGTTCACTTTCGTTCTGTCAAGAAACTGTGTCCACGGCAGCCCTGTTTCAAGCTCTGCTGTGCAGACAGTCACTGTTCCCTCTCTGCAGCACAGCGATGCTCAAGGGCAGATCTGCAGGGGCTTATGCTGATCGTCCTATCCCACAAGTTCCAGTCGCTGTGGCTGTTTCGTGGGTCCCCACCTGGGTAGAGTGTAGGGTCCTAGGGGTGCTCGCTCCATGACTGCCTGGTCGCTGTGTGGAGTTTGTAGCTTACGGCTTCTGGTTGATCACCACAGCTCCAAGTCCTGGCTCTGCAGCCAGACTCCTTGGCATGGCGGCGCCGGGCGCCCAATCCAGCACGTGGCGGCGGACTTCCTTGGTCGGCCTGCTCCGCTTTCTGGGATTTTTAAAGTTGAGGTTCGAATATCGCTTTTTTTGTTGTTATTTCCTTCAGTTAAAAGGCTCTTTTTATGGTAAATTTTGTTCGAAATCACAGCGCCTGGGAAAGGTTGTTTCACTCAGGCGCCATCTTCTGTTCTCTTCTTCTGAAATAGGGAATTATGGAGCTTCTGAGAGTGAAGATAGAAGACATGTGTATGAATTGTTTCTTGGCCTAATACAATAGTGTTTATAAATGTTACCTCTGTTTTAACAGAATGGATTCTCTAACTGTTCTCTCCACCATGTCTTCTATGTGTCTACTAGAACAAGTTTGCTAATTATGGTTGGTTTCATCACTGAAAGTAGTTTGTTTACTTTCCTTTCCCTTCCTCCTTCCACCCTGCTTTCCTTCCTTCCTTGTACTGGGGTTGAACACCCAGTACAAAGAAGCTACATTCCAACCTTTTTTAGTGTGTGTGTGTGTGTGTGTGTGTGTGTGTGTGTGTGTGTGTTTTCAACAAAATCTCTCATTAAGTTGCTGAGGTTCTCTCTAAACTGCTGGCCTAGAACCCTCGATCTTCCTATCTCAGCCCTCCAAGTACTAGGATTACAGGTATGCACCACCATGTCCAGCTCACTCTTTGTTTACTTTTCTTTTAGTTTTACATTCAAAATCTGGGAAGAATACTGTGACATGTATTGAATTTTAAATGAAAATTTTTTTTAAAACCTACAAATATTACATTCTATAAATAAGACATTTTTCTTCTCGATTTCTATTTTTCTCCTTTTCCACTGAAATCAAAGAAAGCCTCCTCCATAGTGAAGTTCAATTTCTCTTATAGACTCTTCAGTCAGGACTCTTGTGAACAAACAAGGACTCATCATGGTTCCTAATTAGTTATTCACACCAGGAAAGTTATAATTAAATGCATCCTCCCCACCAGTTACAAGTTAAGTACATGGTTCATGGAGTCAAACAGGGGGAGAAGCTTTATGAATGGTGCTCCCAAGTGAAGTCTGCTTCATCATATAAATTTATTGCTGGAAAGAGATTGTTCCTTTTAAAATAATTATAGGTTAGAAAGAAATGATAGGGCACAGTTCAATATGCAGCATGTGCCATTACTGACACAATCAGAGGGTGACATCTTGGCAGGAACCACTACACTTGTATGACTGGTGTCCAATGACCTCTAATGCTAGCTATCCATCTCATGAAATTACTTCACCAGTGGCAATTGGATGATTCAATTTATTCCCCATGAACAATTAATGACTTTGCTCTTAGAAGATGAGGAATTAAGAATCCCTAATATTCAAAGAAAAATCATCCTGAAAAGAATACTATCCGGGTCCTCTTCCTACACATGAAATTTGGAAGTGTATCAGAGAATGTCATTCTCTCACCCCCATTGACTCAGGTCTGTTTAAGAACAAAATTTGAAGAGGAGAAATACACGTGACAGGAGATATGTCCTTCATTACATAGTTAATGGGAGCTATCAGAGGAGGAGAGCAGAAGAGGGGTCATCCCCTGACATCATAGATGTTCTAAGAATCTCTTCAATTCTAGGTTAGAATGACAGAAGGAACCATTTAGGGCAGTGCAGCACTAATCCAAAAAAAACCTGAAGAATAACTGAACCAAAGCCTCATATATGTTTTATGTCAAGAGTGTGCATGAACAGAGTTGTAAATTTTCTAATGAGGGTATCTTTTCTGGTGCTAGCTTGGGTTATGAATTAGCATAAAAACACCTTTACCCAAATCTCCAAGTAACTCAGACCCCATCTAAAATAAGAATGCCACTTTGTCTCTAATATGAAGTTCAGATTTTCTACTTAATCAGAACATACATGATTATTCACAGGAGTAGGAGAAAAATATGGACAAGTCAGAATCCAAAACTGCCACAGGCCCTTGATACCACAAAATAACTTTCAGTCATTCAAAGCCAGATAAAAGTTTGGATGTAGAACTTATTTAGATGGTGTACTAGGTGTTCATTTCTTGCTAGAAGTAATGCAAATGGATATAGTCACTATAGAGGACAATTTGGCCCTTACTTGAGACTAGGTAATTTATTAATAACAGATTATCTTCCCCCATTTATAGAGGCTGGGAAGTTCAAGGTCAAGGTGGCAGCATCTGGTGTCTGGTGAGGGCCTTCTCGCTGCAGCCTCATATGGCAGAAGGTGAAATTGCAAGAGAGGATGAGTACTGGGTGATTCCTCTTTGAAAAGGCCTTAATCATGTTCATGAAAAAGGAGCCCTCGTGGCCGAACAAGCTCTTAAATACTGTTGAAATGTCAACACCTGAATTTTGGAAGGGGCACATTAAAACCATACTACAGATCTATTACATAACAAAACAATGTTGTCATAGGATCCACCAATTGCACTTTTAGGAGTGTGCACAACTGATTTGAAAAAGTGTGATAACACAAAACCCTGTAGAGGAATGCTTATAACAACTTTATGTATAATGGTCCCAAATTCAAAACAACCAAGATGCCCTTCAAGTGGTGAATGTAAAAACAAATTGTTATACATTAATAGGATAGAATTTTATTCAACAGTAGAAAAGAAATAATCCCTGAAGCCACAAAATTATATCGCTTACTCTTTAATCTAGATTGCTAAGTGACAGGCACCACTTTAAAGTAGCTACATACTATATGTTTTTAGTTGTGTGACATTTTGGAAAACATAGAATTTCAGAGGTGACTAAATGAGCAGTGGTTGCCAGTCATTTGGGGGTGGGAGAGAAGGCTGAAGATGGGGAGCACAATGAATTGTTTAAGGCAATGAAGCCATTCTGTCTGAAACTGTAGTGTAGTTGTGAACATATGAATCTATGTATTTGTGAAAATCCATAGAATTGTCTGGTGCAAAGGGGAAACATGTCCTAAATATGCACAATTTTTATGAATTCATTTGGGAAGTCAGGGAGAATGCGACACAAGCATCTAACTGTGTTACACATTTATGAAATGACCTCATGAAAGTAGGTATGTATGATGGCAGGGAGTTGGTGATCTAAGTAACACTGAAAATGAAGGAAATCTATAAGACTAAAGGCAAAATCAAGTGCACATCATCACTATACTCTGTTGATAAAATTGTTTCCTCCAGGGGTGTTGTTTAACAATCCTGTATTGCTATATATGCACACATGCAAAATGTAAGTAAGTAAAGAGATGGATGAGATTGGAAGACTACTTCCACTATTGGAAAGAAAGTCCACCGGTAAGTAAGAGGAAGAGGTCAGATTGATCCCTGTGGTAATGAATTTGAGTTATAAACATCAGATACAGAGAGTTTTTACGGATTTGAGCACATACACAGGTTAGTACACATAAGCATCTATTTTCTTGCTCTGAGAGGTTCTAGACAAAATGACAACTAATAATAACCAGCACACTTGCTGCCCAGATCTTGATTTCTAAGACAACTGTCCAACAAAAGGAATGAAAGATCACTGATGAATGACTGATCTTGGCACTGGTGCTGGAGGTACACAAGATAAGCCTCGAGTAGTTAGTAGTGCCAGAAAATAAGGAAGTGTTCAAAAAGGAAAAATAAGTCTATAATGATGGAAATTTTTCTCAAAGGACATAGAAGCCAAATTAAAGAGCTCCCAATAGAAAAAAAAAAGCAACTTGAGCACTTAAATTAAAAAGCTGTATCATATTGACTGTAATCCAAAGTATAAAGCACATATCCACGCCATGAGTCTATGTGGATATAAATAAATAATGAGGTAGGTAAGTACATGAGAGAGAAATTTCTCATGCACAACTCTAAATAATTTATTTAGATACTGCACCACACAGCAGATGAGGTGTAACTCCCACTCCTTCCATCTGGGCTGTGACAAAGCCATCCTTCCAAAGAGCACAGTAGGAAAAAGGATAAAATAATAGTGCTTCCTAATGGGGAACCCTCCCCAAAACACTATTGCAAGCCAGTAGGTGAATGACATCAATATCAATGTCATGTGATAATGTGTCCCCTCAATATGAAGGGACAAAGGTAGCAAGTACCAATAGAAAGATAGCCGACAAATACCTGTCCAGACCAGTTCTTCTTAAAACAGTTTAAAGTTATCAAAAACAAGGAAAGTCTGAGAAATATCACAGTTTAGAAGAACCTAAGGAAACATGAAAAGCAAATGTAAAATGGCATCTTAAATGGGATTCTGGAATGGAAGAAGGATATTAGGTAGAAACTAAAGAAATATGAATACAGTAGGTATTTCACTAATAATAATGTATTCATACTTATTTACTAATTGTAACAAATGTGCCACACTATTATGTTAATACAGAGACTGTGTTTAGGATATATGAAAACTCCATACTATCTTCTCAATTTTTCAGTGAACCTAAAACTTTTTTGAAAAATAAGCCCACTGAAGATGAGGAAGAGGAAGATGATAAGTGAAATGTAATCAGGTTCTACATGAATGTAAAATACTAAGCTCTCAAATATTACTATATCAGGGAGTTTATTATAATTTTGGATATAGGTTTTAAAAAGTATATCTACAGTTGATTTGGGGAAATTAGGTAGAACACATTCTAATCAATATTTCCAGAACCAAGGTATTTATGGAAATCAAGATGTGTAGAAGAAAAATTCCTTAAAAAATCAGGTTTTGAATCCTATGCACTTAGGAGAGATGATAATTACCAAGAATTATTTGCTAAAACAGCTAGTTTGTTTGTGTGTAACTATAGAGATAATATAAATCATAAATAAACCATTTTTTTAATTGAGCCCCTAGTTTCCTCATTTGTACAAAAGCATATTTGATATTTACCTATCTTATTTCAGGGATTTGGATTTATAATGCTTATGACTAGAAAGTTCCAGAAATGGGAATTGAGAGGGTCTATCTGATTATAAATCTTTATTGTTGTTGTTTGTATTATTAATACATCCCATTCTCTTCTATGGAGCATCAGGGAAGCTGACCTAGATTCTTCCACTTATTAGCAGCAAAACCACACAGAGACTGACAGCTGATAGCAGGGAATATATTTTTTATCTTGATACTACTACACAGGCTTCTTCTGAGGATATAATGAGAGAGGAGAGAGAGAGAGAGAGAGAGAGAGAGAGAGAGAGAGAGAGAGAGAGAGAGAGAGAGAGAGAGAGGGCAGAATCTATCTTTGAAATCTCTCTACCCATCTTACAATGGTTGCATGATTTTTCAACTTCACAATGGTATGAACACTATACTTGTTCAGTGAAAACCATTCTTTGGATTTTGACTTTGGATCTTTTCCTAGGTTGTGACATGTAGTAAGACATTTTCTTCCCATACTGGGCAATGATAGTGAGCCTCAGTTCCTCTTAGCCACCAATCAGGAAGAGAAATAATGGACACCCCAAAGGGTACTGTGTTGCTAAACTAGGATGTTACATAGATTAGGTGTACTAAGTGAATTTTCAATTTACAGTGAGCTTATTAGGATGCAATCATATCATATCTGCATGAACATCTGTATTATCTTTCTGGAAACTCTAATCTAGTTGTAGGGGTTGTAGTCTAAAACATTGTTTCAAAATATTATTCAAATCATAGCGTACCTTGAAATAGTATAGAGCTAATACTGTAGGCACCTTATGATAAATGCCCAAGGCACCATTGTCCTGTGTGACCCAGAGCCTAGATGCCTTAGCTCAAGACCAAAGATACCTGCACAGCATATGGACACACCTGTGAACCGGTCTCAGATATCCAGCATATTAAAGTATGTTGGATAGGAAATTGCATCCTTAAGCACTTTGAATTCTCTCCCTCCCCAAGATCTTCAGTCAGTACATTCTCTGCCTAGAATGCCTCCCTCCATTCACAGGTTATCAATTTAAATTTCAGATCTCAATTCCCATTTTTATTTTTCTGTTTTTTTTCTGGATACTTCATCAAATATACTTTCTCCATTTTCTAAATTTCTACAATACTGGCAAACATCTCACTAATTAGCCCTTCTAGTGTGACTTTAGTTTTTCTTTTTCTTTGTACAACTAAATAACTATTTTTTCCAATTAAATGAAATTCATAGAGGAAAGGAGTATTTGTGATTATACATCTAAGTTGTTCACATGGTTTAGACTATAGCAGACATAAAAGGGTTTTGATAATATTATTTTAAACATAACCTTACTACCTTAAACTTGTAGCTATGTGTGAAGGATCTTACAATAAATCTAGGCATCATTACCTGGAAACAGAAATACATAGCCTTGTGCATGTGTGTGAACACCAACTCTACCTTACACCCAAGAAACACTACCTCAGGGGCATTTTTTAAATCCCTGTCCACTGAAAACTTTCAGTGTATAAGAGTAATAAAATGTCTGGGTGTGGTGGCGCAACATAGCTGGGTGTGGTGGCGCACTCTTGTAATCCCAGTACTTGGGAGGCTGAGACCGGAGGATCTGGGTTCACAGCCCACCTCAGCTACTTAGAGAGGCCCTCCACAACTTAGTGAGACCCTGTTTCAAAATAAAGAATATGCTTTACCTGTTGTCTCGACCTCAAAATCTGACAAATGCAGGACACGGCAAGTTACAGATTAGTTCAAGTTGTGACAAAGTGGAAAGAACAGTATAGGATATTCTTGGGACACATGCTTATGTTTCTTTCTAAGTAGAAAAAAAAATAGGGCAAAGCCAAACCGTGGCATTCAAGAACTAGAATGTGAAAATCAGTCTTCAATTAGAATGTCGATCTGACACTTTTTGTTGAAGCACAAAAAGGAAATTATATTTGCATTTGCAGCATAAAATGTCATTGAAACCAAACCAGATGTTACATTCACATTCAGAGCTGCAAAGTCTTTCTAGCAGTGATAGTGCATTAGCAAACAAAGCAAAATAAACACTATGATGCTGCTGGAATATGGGGCTTTCTGCGAGGAGAGATGTCACCTAATCACAAATAAAACACCCAGAATAAGAAAATGAGACTATTATTAGGATTTGACTGCAGAAATCTAAATAGATCAAATATAAATGGAGATATGAGGATAATATTCCCTAAACTCATTAAGATCATTCATGTTGGTTTTTATTTTTTTATTTTTTTTCTGACAGGAGTGACTGGGGAAAAATATAAAGGTCTGAGACTATAAGAATGATTAAAATTAAAGAATGCATGGCATGAGCAGAGTCCAAAGAATTTAAATACTTCATTTATATGTTGCATTTTATTTTTTACTATATATTCTTGCTAACTTCAACTAGTGGGAGAGCTATGAACTTTCGATATTTGACATCAGACCTAATTATGGAGTAAAATTTAATTCAAGGCCAAGTATCAGTGTTCTGATCTGTAAGATGGAAATAACTACTTTATAAGATAGGAAGCAAGTGTCTGAAAATGATGTCATATATGAAACATGTCAAGCCAACATAATTCAATGTTAGTTATTATTTTATTATCTTCAAACAAAATTAGAACCAGAGGAAAAAATTGTAAAAGAACTAGTGCATCAGAAAAAAGCATGCAAACCCACAATAAACTTTCACTGTCTGTCAAGCTTACATGAGAGTTCTGTGGTCTCCTACTGGGAATTCTCTTCTGGAACAAGGCAGTGCTCAAGGGGCCAAAGCTGGGTTATGTTTTCTTGTATTTTCTGTTTCTTTGTTTTGTGAAATAATGCCCCATTTTGTGTATTTTGTGTTTGGAAATATTTAGTAGCATTGTGCTACAATATTAGAAAAGTGGTAAACCATTGTTTTAATATTCAATTTGAAATCACACTTACTGATAGAGTAAGCACATGAATCTGGGGGACCAGAGTGAGAGACAAAGCTGAAGCTAATTGGCTAATTGTCATGCTGAACTCAGATACCCCTCCCCATCCTAAGGCTTAGTTAGGGTTCATCATGCCTGGCTGCTATTACTCTTAACTGAGGTTGTTTCTCAGGAAACTCCTCAATTTTCAACAAATAGGCATTTATCTGATATTTTCCTCCCTCAATTCAACTGATAAGTAGGGTCTTATTGAAAATGTCTTTCTCTTGATGATTCACACCAAGAATGTGATAGCCAATCATATAACTAACAACATAATATCACTACATAGTAAGTCTAAATTGCCATATGGCTGGGCATGGTGGCATGTGCCTGCAATCTCAGTACTTGGGAGGCTGAGATGAGAGAATCACAGGTTCAAGGCCAGCCTCAGCAACTTAGGGAGACCCTATTTCAACATAACAAAATAAAATAGGGCTGTGAGTGTAGCTTGAAAGTAGAATGCCACTGAGTTCAATCCTTACTAACAAAATAAATTCCATCTCCTCCTAAAAGATATTCATTTTCTCTCTCTCTCTCTCTCTCTCTCTCTCTCTCTCTCTCTCTCTCTCTCTCCCTCTCTTTCCCTCTCCCTCTCCCTCTCCCTCTCCCTCTCCCTCTCCTTCTCCCTCTCCCTCTCCTTATCCCTCTCTCCCTGTTCATGCACTGGGACAAGATAGTGTGAGGGCGCAATGCAGAAGTGGCTGTCTGCAAGCCAGGAAGAGACGCCTTCACAGAAACTGATTTGCTGGCACCTGGATCTGGGACTTCTGGGACTACAGTACTGTAAATAAATATCAGTTGTTTAAGCCTTTTGACCTATGGTATTCTGCTATGATAGCCTGAGCTGACTAATGCAATCATATGCTGCATAAGGACATTTCAGTCAGTAGTGAACCCCAGATACAGAGGTGGCCCCATAAATTTATATCGACAGGTGACATCAAAGCCACCAGTACATGTAAGTGTGCTCTATGATGGTTGCACAATGATGGAATTGTCTAGTGACACATTTCTCAGAATATATTCCCATTTTTAAGTGATGCATGACTTCACAGTAAGTGACATACCAGGGTTTTGACCCAGGTAGTATGATTCCATAACCTGGTCCCAACCATTACATTGTGGTTCTGTCATAGCATAACCCTTCAATATACCATGATAGGAATGCAGAACTCACAAACATCCCATCTGTTCCTTTACCTTTGCTACCTGCCTTACAGCTAAGTGGTTCTAGAAAACTGGCAGTAAATAGAAGCGTCATTATCATTTTTGTGTTGAATCATGGAAGAGGGGGCACATCATCCTCAGCAGTGTCTTCCTAGTCTTGTCAACTGAGGTCACATGTTACAAATGGCATGGCACCCAAAAGGTGATGCCTCTCTTTTAGGGTCTTGACTAGCTATGTGGAGCTGAAACATCGCTCTTTCCATACTTATCACATATTCAATCCATGGCACGGATAAGAAATAAAATGTTGAGACATTGTTACCCAAGCAGATCCTAGCTTATTCTGACTTCTCAAAATTGATAAATTATTTGAATAAAACAGCACAAGCTTTTTTTTCTCTTTGCTTTCCACCTATTGTCAACTTTGTATCTATAAAATAGAATGCACATTGTAAATATCAATAAAATATTATCTGACCATAATGAAATAAATAAATGAATACAAAAGGACAAACTTATTGGTCTATAAGGGAAAAAAAACCTGCTCAAAAATGTAAAAACCAAAGATAAATTTAATCTCAACCACAATGGCTGTTAAAGTAGAATAAACATATTGGATATAGGATTCCAGCTGTCTTGGTCAACATTCTCATTGCTGTAATATGAAATCACTGACCACACAACTTAGAGGAAGGAAAATTTATTTGCTCACAGGTTTTTGAAGAGTCAGGGTTCAGTCTAAGTGAGGCTGGGGTTTGCAGATCTCAGGGCATGGTGGTGGGAAGCAGAGTGAGGGAGAGAGCAAGGGCTCTGCTCTTACATCAGGGAAGCCAGAATCAAGAGAGAGCAAGCAAGAGAATTCAAAGATAAAAGCACAGTCCCTAAGGTCACACCCCAGGGACTCACCTTCTTCAGCCATATCCCACCTGACTAGGTTAACACCCAGTAAATTCAGTATATTGGACTTATCCACTGATGAGATTACAGCCTTCATGATGTAATTATATCAAATATGAACATTAATTCATGAGCTCTTTAGGGGACATTTTACATATAACCATAACACCAGCCTAGAATATGAACAGGCAGTCTTGGATTTGTCTTCCAGGTTTCTAATTTTTTCATATATTTTATTCATATTATAAGTACTTCCATAACTTTATGTCAGATCACTAATTTTATCTGAATCCACTTTCAAATTATTTTATGTCCTTTCATTGATTTCAAAAATTTTATATTGATATAATTGTTGTAAATTTCAGGAACCTACATTTTAGCTTTTGAAATTATTACTTTTTTTTTACAGAATATTATTACATTTTTGTGAATGCAATACTCACCATAAATTCTCTGAGGATACTAATTGGAACTATTTGAAATTTAACTTGTTCATATGGTAGTTTCTTTTTTTGTTTTTTATAATAATTGGTGCATTGTAATCATACATCTTTGTTAGGTACAAGCTGGTAAAGGCATACATGCACACATTTCTCATTTAACCCCTTCACCAATCCCCACCCCACTCCCTTGCCCTCCCTCCTTCTCAAGTTCAGTTTAGTGATTGACCTTGATATATTTGTGAAAGTACATCATGTGCATTAGGGTGTCCCTCCTCCCCATCCATCCCCTTCAGTTAAGTCAATTTCTTTGGTTATCTAAGATTTCTGCTTTTTCATCTGGAGACACTCTTATGCCCCATCTTCTCCTTAACATCTGCATATTAGAGAGAACATACGCTTTTTTTACTCTTTGTGACTGACTAATCTCACTTAACATAATGTTTTCCAGTTGTATCCATTTCCCTGCAAAGAACATGATTTTGTTCTTCTTTATGGTTGAGTAAAATTCCATTGTGTACATATCCCATAGTTTTGTAATCCATTCATATGTCTATAGGCATCTTGGCTGTTTTAATAGTTTGGCAATTGTGAATTGTGCAGCTATAAGCATAGATACACATGCATAGGTCTGATAATTTGTCTTCCATTCTTTTGGGTAGATACCCAGAAGTGGTATTGCTGGGTCATATGGTAGGTTCATTCCCATTTGTCTTAGGATCCTCTATACTGTTTTCCATAGTGGTTGCACTAATTTGCAATACCACCAACAATGTATTAGGGTTCCCACTTCTCCACACCCTCGCCAGCATTTGTTGTTCATGTTTTTTATGATTGTCATTCTGATTGGAGTTAGGTGAAATCTGTTTGGAGTTAGTTGAAAACTATTTGAAATTTAATTTGTTTATATAGTAATTTCTTTCCTTTTCTTATTTTTTATTTATTTTCTTATTATTGGGGGGGGTGGTACTAGGAGTTGAAACCAGCCCTGCTGTACCACTGAGCTGCACCACAATTCCCACTTTTTTTCTTATTTTGAGACAAGGCCTCTCTCACTAAGTTGCCCATGCTGGTCTTGAACTTGTGATCCTCCTGTCTCAGCTTCCAAAGTACTGGGATTAGGGGTGGGTGCCACTTTGCCTGGCTCATATGGGAATTTCTTGTGAAATCCAGAATCAGGAGTTCATTTGTCCATTGGGTTCTCTTTTATTTATCTTTTCAAATGCCAATGAGCCTTGACTGGTTTCTTCACTAGTTAGAAATTATCTGATATATAGCATCAAGAAATTCATCAGCATTTTATTTTTTTATCTTCTTTTTCTGTTTTTGATGCAGTTGTAAATTTTTTTCTTTTCCATTTGTGTGTGTGTGTGTGTGTGTGTGTGTGTGTGTGTGTGTGTGTGTGTGTTCTTGTGTGATTTAGGGAGAAAACAAAATTTAACTTGTATGTTCAGTTCACAATCTTAATCCAGAATTCTGTTTCCAAATCCTTTAGGGCAAAATTGATCCAGTTTTGTAGCTCAGTGTTATCCCCCAACTGATTGATAGTTCTAGCCCATTGATTCATACCTCAGGCCTGGATCAGGTAATAATCATCTCTACCAAGAAAATGCTGGATTCTAATGAAAAGAGAGCACATAGCTCTTCTGTTTAATGCTCCCAAATATACCAGAATGGGTTTCTCTTTGACATCCTTGCATGCACATTTGCCTATAGAACTGCATCAATGCCAGTATAATCAGAGCTGTGGCAGCAACTTGGGTTTCAATTTGAATTGTTGTTTTACCATTCTTCTTCATTATGTATAATTTACTGAGAAAAATAACACCCGGACGGTGCCCTTTTTTTCTTGTTTTATAAATATTCATTTCTTCCTGGTGGTATAAAAAAGATTGAAATGAAAGATTCAAGTTTTCCTGGGGGGAAAAAAAGAATGACAATTTTCAATTACTGTGTTGCTTATCACAAAAGCAGTTTCATTTGCCTGATGGCTTCATTGACTGGTGTCAGGATAATGCCAAGTGGAGTGCTTTGCTAGCTGAATGCCACCCACAGAGCTAGACAAAATATTGCTTTTCACATGCATTACAAAAATAGTAGCTATTAATTGTGCCACTCAACCGTAAGCTGATCAAGTGGGGAAACACAAGAAATGTGGCATTTATAATTTAGGAAGCCACTTCTTTCCAATTTCCAGCCATTAATTCACAGTTTAAATCGTGGACTAGGGAATATTTACCAAGTTCTTTTAAGTCTCCTGATTTACTGAATATTTACTTATTGCATGTCAATGAAGAAAACTTCTAAAGAGGTCTGAGGCCACTGACTGAGACTGACTCCAGGATTGTTATTTAATGCTGTTTTTACTCCTCCAATTTAATGTATTAAAAGTTTAACTAGAAATTGACATTCCATTTTGACAATGAATATGTCTAATCATAGACAGTTTTCTTCAACAAGCATTTCTTGGTGCTTATGCTATGTCTGGCCCTGTTCTAGGCACCATAGAATACAAAAGAGTAATTTTAGGATCGTGTATGTAAGTTTCAAAGAAGATCAGAGGTTAAGATGCAAGAGGAATAATAGTACAACTTTTAGAAGAGTAGACTTGGCCTAGATGGTAGAAGACCTTGAATGCAAAGTTGAGGGAAGAAAATGTAGGAGGAGCCATTGTAGTCATTACCCAGGAGAGAGATGCAGTATGTTTGTTCTTTGGAAATGGCATTTTGGTCACAATTTGAATGATGCCTAAGTATGTCAGGAGATTGGCTGAAAGGGGAATGGAAGTACATCCACTGCAGTATGGTATGTACAGGTCTTAAAGAGTAACCAAGTGGACAGAGAGCAGAATGTGACAATCACAAACACAGAAACAATGTGATTACTAGACTGAAACAGAAAGAGATGAATACATTTGTTTGAGATCATGATAATCTATTTGACATGTCTCTGGAGAAGTCATTTACATTGATATTTGACCATCAAATTTGTCAGTTAACAGTCTGGCTTCAATATAAGGAACTGGCTTTGATATAACAGTTGGTAAGGGAGATAAATAACAGTGGTCATCTTAAAAGCTCCTAAACATAATTATGGTTTGGTAGTTAAAAGTAACCTTTTGAGACTTCAGTTAAAATTCCGTCTCTATCACTGCAAGTCATATGACCTTAGATTGGTTCCTTAATGTTTCTAGCCTCTGCTTCTTCACTTTCTAAAAGGAAGATATGAATTTCAATACCATAGAATTATTTTAAATTTAAATGAAAGAGCTGTGGAATACATCAGATTCTGGAAAATAATAATGGCTCAAATTTGTAGCATTATTATATATGAAAAGGAAATTCAGAGTCATTTAATGGGCCCCTAGTATCAACTTTGACAGAATTTCAATGCATAAAACAAATCAAAGTAAATCATTATTAAGTAAAGGATTAAGGGGAAGTCTTGACCCACATAGTCTCTAATATTAAGTATGGTCCATTGGGTAGTATGAGGTGTTTAACAATATTGTTAAAAAAATAAAGTATTTATGCATAAAAATATTTTTTATTGGTGCATTTTAATCGTACATTTTTGTTAGGTACAAGCTGGTAAAGGCATACATGCACACATCTCTCATTTATCCTTTCCCCAATTCCCATCCCATTCCCTCCCCTCTCCCTTCTTCTCAAGTTCAGTTTAGTGACTGACTTTGATATGTGTGTGTGAAAGTACATGATGTGCATTAGAGTGCCCCCCACCATCACCTTTAGTTAAGTCACCTACTTTGCTCATCTAAGGTTTCTCCTTCTTAGTCTAGAGTCCCTCATATGTTCCACTTTCTCCCTAACTTCCACATATTAGGGAGAGCATGTGATTTTTTTACTTTTTGTGACTGACTAATCTCACTTAACAAAATGTTTTCCAGTTCCATCTATTTCCCTGCAAATAACAAGATTTTGTTCTTCTGTATGGCTGAGTAAAATTCCATTGTGTACATATTCCATAGTTTTGTTATCCATTCATCTGTTGATGGACATCTTGGCTGCTTCCACAGTTTGGCAATTGTGAATTGTGTGGCTATAAACATAGATACACATGCATTGATCTGATAATTTGGTTTCCATTCTTTTGGGTATATACCCAGAAGGTGTATTGCTGGATCATATGGTAGTTTCATTCCCATTCATCTGAGGAAATGGCAATCATCAAAAACACAAACAACAAAAATGGTGGCAAGGGTATGGAGAAGTGGGTACCCTAATAAAAATATTTTATAAGATAAAATTCCAATAAAATATTTGCAGAATCCCCAAAGCATCCCCAAGGAATTCTGGACTTCCCTGGAACACAGTAAAAATAAATAAATAAGACAAGAATGTAATAAAATACCTGCTACCCTCCTTTTGCAAAAGGAAAACACCCCAAGCACAAGTTGCTCAAATTGTCAACGCAGGTGAGAGGCAAAACCAGGATGTGCTCTGCTTTGTCTTTGAGAACACGTGGAGCAGAATGCTCTTCTGGGGATTAAGATACACTCCAAGCAGCAGTTCCTCTGGATCCTTGGTTTCACTCTCAAGACATCCCAGTTGCAGTTGTCCCCAGTTTTCTTTTCTTTTCATGGTTCTAAGGATCAAACTCAGGGCCTCCTTCATGCTCTACATTCCCTGCTGTTGTCCCTATTTTACTTTGCTTAGTAAAGCTACAGGAAAGACTATGAGGGGAGCAGCAGCCACAAAAATAGAAGCTTCCAAAAGGCAGGGTAGCTGTCAGCTTTATTCACTACTGAATGTTCAATGTATGCACCAGAGTCCAACTTGAAATAAGTGCCTACTCTGTAGACCATGACTGGCACTGGTGGGCAAGTATGGAGGTAAGGTTTCAAAAAAAAATAATAATGATAGCCATTTGAAATGATTTATTATCAGACAGGCAATACTCTGCATCCTCCCAAAACTGATCTACAAATTCAATGCAATACCCATGAAATTGCCAAGGATGCTCCTCACAGACATAGAAAAATCAGTCCTTAAATTCATCTGTAAAAACAAAAAGCCCAGGACAGACAAAGTAGTTCTTAGCAATAAAAATCACAGGCATCACAATACCTGACTTTAAATTCTACTACAAAGCCACAGTAATAAAAACAGCATGGTAGCGGCACAAAAACAGACACACAGACCAATGGAGCAGAATAGAAGACTCAGAAACAGACCCACAGACTTACAGTCAACTGATTTTTGACAAAGGAGCCAAAAATATACACTGGAAAAAGGATAGCCTCTTTAACAAATGGTGTTGGCAAAATTGGTTAACCATAAGCAGGAAAATGGAAATAAACCCCACTTTCTCACCCTGCACAAGAGTCAACTCAAGGTGGATCAAGGACCTGGAAGTCAGGTCAGAGACCTTGCAGCTACTTGAAGAGGGCATAGGACCAACACTTGAACATATAGGCACAGGTAAAAACTTTCTCAACAAGACCCCAAAAGCACAAGCAGCTCAAAGGAAGATCAATACATGGGATTGCATTAAACTGAAGAGCTTCTGTGCAGCAAAGGAAACTATCAAGAACCTAAACAGAGAGCCTACAGAGTGGGAGAAGATTTTTGCCAGTTACTCTCTGGATAGAGGTCTAATATCTAGGATATACAAAGAACTCAAGAAAAATTGCAACTAAGAAAGCAAATAACCCAATCAAAAAATGGGCAAAGGATCTAAATAGACACTTCACAAAAGAAGAAATACAAATGGTCAATAAATGTATGAGGAAATGTTCCACATCATTGGCAATCAGGGAGATGGAAATCAAAACTACCCTGAGATTTCACCTAACTCCAGTCAGAGTGGCAATCATAAAAAACACGAACAACAACACATGCTGGCGAGGGTGTGGAGAAGTGGGAACCCTAATACATTGTGGGTGGGAGTGCAAACTTGTGCAACCACTGTGGAAAACAGTCTGGAGGATCCTCAGACGAATGGGAATGAACCTACCATATGACCCAGCAATTCCACTACTGGGTATGTACCCAAAAGAATGGAAACCAAACTATCAGACCAATGCATGTTTATCTATGTTTATAGCTGCACAATTTACAATTGCCAAACTATGGAAGCAGCCAAGATGTCCATCGACATATAAATGGATTACAAAACTATGGGATATGTACACAATGGAATTTTACTCAGCCATAAAGAAGAACAAAATCATGTTCTTTGCAGGGAAATGGATGCAACTGGAAAACATTATGTTAAGTGAGATTAGCCAGTCACAAAGAGTAAAGAAGCATATGTTCTCCCTAATATGCAGATGTTAGGGAGAAGATGGGACATAAGAGCGTCCCCAGATGAAAAAGTAGAGACCCTCGATAAACAAAGAAGTTGATTTAACCGAAGGGAATGGATGGGGGGGGGGAGAGCATCCTAAGGCACATGATGTACTTACACAATTATATCAAGATCACTCACTGAACTGAACTTGAGAGGGAAGGAGGGCGAGGGAGCCGGGTGGGAATTAGGGAAAGGGTCAGATGAGAAATGTGTGCACATTTGTCTTTATCAATTTGTACCTAACAAAAGTGTATATATACAAAGCACGAATTATTACAAAAAAAAAAAGTGTGTAATACTTTCAACAGTTGTACTGGGTAGATATTCTACTCTGCATTTTTCAGATTTGAAATTTAAAGAGGATAAAGTTTAAATATTTTCCCAAAATTCACAGCAAGAGAAAAGCAGAACCAGCACTCAAACCAAAAGAGTTGAGCTCTAGCGTTTTCTCTAAAAATCAACAGAGAACAGGAAGGAATGAAGTCTGTGGTTGGTTTCATTTTCCTTCTGTGAGTTTTCTGCTGTTTTGGAATGAGACAGTGCTTGAAGTCTCATAGAGATATGCCAGCCTGAGGAAGAATCTCTCATCTTCCAAAATGAGTGCCATTTCCTCCAAGCAGATATGTCAGAATCTACACAGGATCTGAGCCAGAGATGGCCTGAAGTGGGTGATTATCTAACTGTGGTGGTTTTAAACATATTACCACAAATTACTTGGTACTTCTCCCTTCAAGAGATGGAACTTTACTGTGCTCAGCATGAGTGCCAACTGGACCTGAGGACAGAGTGACTTCTAATGAATAGAACACAACACAAATAACAGCAATGTCACATAGAAGCTTAATTTATAGGAAGACGGTGGCTCGTAGTTTGGGTTCTCTCTGTCTCTCTTGTATCACTTGCTTGGAGGGAAACAAGCTGTTCTGTTATGAGCAGCCCTGTGGAGAAGCCCACATGACAGGAACTGAGGCATCTGGCCAACAGCCAGTGAGGAACTAACACCAGTAGGCAACTGCTGGAGAGAGCTTGAGGTACACCCTCTGGCTGCATGACACTGGGTCTGACCAACAACTGATGATAAACACCACAAGAGACTGAGCCAGAATCATACAGCTAAACCACTCTTAGACTCCTTGCTCATAGAAACAGACAGATAATAAACTTTATTTAAGATGCCTAGTTCTGAAAATTTTACATGTCTATAGATAGTTAATACTGACCTAACTTATCAGTAGAAGGTAATATTGTAAAAGGAGTTGGAATAAGGCAATATTCTTTCTAATACTGATTCTTTAATCTCCTCAAGAGATTTAATCTATATCATAAAGTCTAAATATTCACTTCTTATAAGGAGCCTTTATCAGATTGCAATTACATTAAGAACCCCTAAGGGTGTCTTTTCCTATTTCCCATACAGAGCTTGATATGGGCACATAAGAAGCATTTTCCACCCTATATACTCAATTTGTTAAAAACTCAGAGGCCCAAACCATGCCTGTCTTAGTAATTATTTTTCCACTGTGCCATTAATAAAAGAAAAAGCACTTGCTGGTCTGTCCCAAGACTAATTGATAGTAGAAAAAGAAATAAACAAATTAGAGTTGGTAATTCTATTACGATAAAATGTCCTAATGCCAGAATAACATTGTAAAGTTGGGTCATATAATTTCAGAGGGAGGCTTTTTAGTGTACATTGCACATTAAAATGCATTTGTATGTGCATTTTAATTTGATGAATGCTGACAGCTTCCCATTCAAAATGCCAAGGAGTGGTTGACAAAGAGTCCAAGAGGGACCAAAACAAAGCAAAAGGAAAGAATCTCTGTAAAAATACTTGTCCCCTACTCAGATCATGCTGAGGCCATATTCAGAACATCTTACTAAGGTACCAAAATCTGTGTTTCCTCCCAAACCGTATGCTAGGCATTATGCATTCTTTGTAGGTAGCCATAGACAGATTTTGTTCAAATCTTAAAACTGCTATACTCTAAAGTATATGGGCAATTTTAGGTCTTTTCTGATGACAGCGAAAAGAAAATATTCATCTTCCTATGATTCCATTTGTAGGTGATGATATGAACTTGAACTAGAGTGATACACCAGCTATAAAAAGTGAAAAACCACCAGGAGTGGCACGGCACACCTGTAATTCCAGCTACTCAGGAGTCTGAAGCAGGAAATTCACAAGTTCAGGGTCAGCCTGGACAACTTAGCAAGACTTTATCTCAAAATAAAAAATAGAAAAGTCTAAAAAATAAATAAAAATGGCTGTGTATTTGGCTCAATGGTAGAGAGCTTGCCTAGCATGTGGAAAGCCCTGGGCTTGTTCCCTAGTAACAGTCAATGAAAAATCATTTGGATAAGGAATTTTTTTAAAGTAGAGTTGACCGGATCATAGATCATATGTGGAGTGTAAGGCAGTGGTTACTATCACTGCCATTGAGAACACTGGAAGATTTACAGGTTAAGGGGTCATTATAGGTCAGTTAAGAGTTTAGTTGCTTATTCACATTTAAGTATTGATATCACATAGGAAGTTGTGCTTATAATCCATATTTTGATGGAGATATTAATTTGAGTATCATCAGGTTATAAATAGCTGTCTTAAGTCAGCATCCAAGATGGCCCAAATGCTTCCTGTCTTCTGGGATTCACAGTCATGTGTATTCTCCTCCCTCATTTGATCAGGTTTGGTAATGTGTGATTGACAGGCTATGGCAAAAAAAAATGGTATATCATGTATGAGAAAAGGTAATTGTATTAGTCAGGAGTTCTTCAGAAAAACACAATCAAGGATGTGCCCTTTTAATTCGTGTGTCTGTATGTGTGTGAGCACAAAAAGTATTAGGAGTGTAGCTCACAGGTAGAATGCAAACATTGCTATTGTGGCTGATTTCAAGGTATCAACAGTTTAACAAACAGATTGCAAAATTCTTTGATGTTTACAAATTTATTTACTTGAGCCAATACAAACAAATAGATTCAGTACTTCTCTGGCTTATAGGTTTACATTTCTTTCAGGGGATTCCCTGCATCCAACAACAACAGTGGTGTCCCTCTTATCCACAGTTTCACTTTCAGTTGCTTCAGTTATTGAAGTCATCCATGGTCTGAAAATAGCAAATTGAAAATTCCATTTACATCAGGGCTTTGCCTTTGGAACAGCTGATTTATTAACAAAATACTGTATATATCCTTGGAAAATGCAGTTTCCTTCAGCAGAAGTTAATGCCCAGAGAGGTTCTAAGCTCTGAGTCATTAGCAGGCAGCAGCACCAGAAGCTAGAGGAATGCATATCCCAGTCATGAGACAGAGACGTGGGTGTGCAGAATGATATCCACCCAGTTCACACCAAGTGCCACTCAGATTCACTTGCTTTGAATAGGAAGTGAACAACATCCAAGAAAGCTTCCCTCAGAATTCCAGCTGGTCTCTTTTCCTTGGATGGCTTACAAGATGAAGATTAGCCAGCAGAATTTGAAGCCACAGGTTACAATCATTACCTTCCTTCCTTCCTCTTTCACTCTGTGTTATATATTCCTCATATGCTTGAAGACCATTCCTCTCTACTGGTCTAAGGCACATAACTGATAGGGTAAGTATTATTCTCATACCTGAGAACTCTTTCCAGGCCATGGATGCTGTACTTGTTCAGTTATTATCAAAATTGGGTAAAGGAGTATCAAATACTCCTGCTTTGATCATCTGGTTACTTAGTTTTTTCTGTCCCTGTCAGCCCAATATATAGTATTTTTATGTCATATTGGTGTAAATTGATTGTGATTTGTCTTCCTTAAAAGATTGTAAATTTGATGTGCTTTCTAGGTAAATTGCAATATGTCATGACCTTGTGACTATGTTCTCTAGTTCTAGTAAATAGATTACTTCTGGAAAAGTAGTTGCAATTAATCTTAGAGTGGTGCATTGTTACCTGGAACACAGCATTTGGTTTTCATAAGGGCCAGAATGGTGAACTAAATGGGGCTGTCATAGAGACCATTAGTCATTAAAATTGGGCCCAACCTCTACTTCTTGGTGCGTGATATTTTTCTAATTCTTTGTTTTTGTATAATTTTAAATTTACAGAAGAGTTGCAGAGGTAGTATAGAAAATTCTCATTAAAATTCACCAGTTAATCATGTTAATATTTTGCCTAGCTATTTATAAAAACTAAGAAATTAACATTGATACAATGCTAATAACTGAAGTGTACACTTTAGACAGATTAATGGCTAAATCTAGTCATATGTATATATATATATATATATATATATATATAAATATATATATATATATATAATGTTTGTGTTGGTTTGTTTGAGGACTGAATTCAACATTCACATTGCATTTATGTACCACATCACATCAGCTACAAAATCTTTAAAATGAGCAAATAAATTAGCTAAAATTATTTTTAAAAGAACAAGTCTGGCATATTTATACTACTTCATTTCAAAAATTTTTGTAAGTCTACATTAATTAAGAAAGTGTTTTTTTATTTATGAACAGATTAATGGAGCACAGTAGAGAAGATAATAGAAATAGAATCACACATATATGTTCAATTAATTTTAAATATAAGTTCCCAAGTAACTCAATGGAAAAATAATAGTTTTGACATCAATATTGCTATAATAGTTCAACATGCATATTTAAAATATGAACCTTGGCCAGCATATCACACTATCTACAAAAATTAACTTGATATAGAATCTAAATGCAAGATATAGAATTATGTAATTTACAGAAGAAAATATAGAAGAATTCCATGATCTTAGACCTGTCAAGAATTTCTTAGCTAGAACTAAAAATTACACATAATAAGCCGAGCGTGGTGGCGCACGCTTGTAATCCCAGCATTCGGGAGGCTGAGATCAGAGGATCCGGGTTCGCAGCCAGCCTCAGCTACTTAGTGAGGCACTCTGCAACCTAGTGAGACTCGGTTTCAAAATAAAGAATAAAAAATAGGGCTGGGGGATGTAGCTCGGAGGTAGAATGACCCTGAGTTCAATCCCCAGTACCGCAAAAAAAAAAAAAAAAAAAAAAAATTACACATTATAGAAGAAAATTCAATACACTTGTTTCCAAATAATTTAAAATATTGGCTCTTTGAAGGACACTATTAAGGAAATGAGAAGAAAAGTCAAAGAGAAAGAAAACATTTGAGATTATGTATCTGGTAAAGGACTATCAGTAATATATAAAGAACTCTAACTTAAAAAGTAAAAATAAAAATTCAATCTTATTTTTAAATAGATGAAATCTCAACAGATATTTTCATCAAAGGAAATATGAGTGGGAAAAGATTAATAGATGGTCAATAACATTCATTTATAAGAGAATACAAATTAAAACTAAAGGATATTCATGCCTAGTAGAATGACTAAATTCAAACAAACTGGCCACACATTGTGTTGACAAGGATGTGAAGAAGCTGGACTCTTGCATCACTGGTGGAAGTGCAAAATGAATCAATCACTCTGAAGACAGTTTGGCAGTTTCTTATGAAGACAAGCATATTACCAATCACTCAGAACCCTAAAATGTGAAAGTATATAACCATATAAACCCTGTACTGTGATGGTTATAGGAACTTCACTCATAATAGCCCAAACTGGAAACAACTCAAAGGTCTATCTACTGGATAATAGATAAATAAATGGTGATATGATACATTGGTATAATAAAATACTGATCAGCAACCAAAAATAACAGAGTACTAATCCATGTATAAACATGAATGAATTTCAAAAGTCCTCTACAAGGAGCAAATATTAGATAATTCCATTTGAATAGCACTCTTTTTTTAAAATTTTTATTTTTATTCATAAATTGTAAGCATACATCTTTGTTAGGTACAAATTGATAACGATATATGTGCTCACAATTCTCATTTGACCCCTTCCCCAAATTCCAACCCCTGCTCACTTGCCCTCCCTTCCTCTCAAGTTCAGTTTAGTGAGTAACCTTGATATACATTAGTGTGAACCCCCCCCCCATCCAACCCCTTCAGTTAAATCAACTTCTTTGCTTTCGAGGGTCTCTCCTTTTTCATCTGGAGACCCTCTTATGCCCCATCATCTCCCTAGCATCCCCATATTAGGGAGAACATATGCTTCTTTACTCTTTGTGACTGGCTAATCTCACTTAACATATTGTTTTCCAGTTGCGTCCATTTCCCTGCAAATAACATGATTTTGTTGTTCTTTATAGCTGAGTAAAATTCCATTGTGTACATATCCCATAGTTTTGTAATCCATTCATATGTCGATGGACATCTTGGCTGCTTCCATAGTTTGGCTATTGTGAATTGTGCAGCTATAAACATAGATACACATGCATCAGTCCAATAATTTGGCTTCCATTCTTTTGGGTAGATACCCAGAAGTGGTAGGTTCATTCCCATACATCTGAGGATCCCCCATACTGTTTTCCAAAGTGGTTGCATTAGTTTGCAATCCCACCAACAGTGTATTAGAGTTCCCACTTCTCCACATCCTCGCCAGCAGTTATTGTTGTTTGTGTTTTTTATTGATTGCCATTCCGATTGGAGTTAGGTGAAATCTCAAGGGAGTTTTGATTTGCATCTCTCTGATTGCTAATGATGTGGAACATTTCCTCATACATTTACTGGACATTTGTATTTGTTCTTTTGTGAAGTATCTGTCTAGATCCTTTGCCCATTTTTTTGATTGGGTTATTTGCTTTCTTAGTTGCGATTTTCTTGAGTTCTTTGTATATCCTAGATATTAGACCTCTATCTGAAGAATAACTGGCAGAAATCTTCTCCCACTCTGTAGGCTCTCTGTTTAGGTTCTTGATAGTTTCCTTTGCTGCACAAAAGCTCTTCTGTTTAATGCAATCCCATGTATTGATCTTCCTTTGAGCTGCTTGTGCTTTTGGGGTCTTGTTGAGAAAGTTTTTACCTGTGCCTATGTGTTCAAGTGTTGGTGCAAGTAGGTGCAAGATCTCTGGCCTAACTTCCAGGTCTTTGATCCACCTTGAGTTGACTCTTGTGCAGGGTGAGAAAGTGGGGTTTATTTCCATTTTCCTGCATATGGTTAACCAGTTTTGCCAACACCATTTGTTAAAGAGGCTATCCTTTTTCCAGTGTATATTTTTGGCTCCTTTGTCAAAAATCAGTTGACTGTAAGTCTGTGGGTCTGT
>PVLC010018835.1:19793-31587 GCA_004027655.1 Graphiurus murinus | reverse complement strand
AAAAAGGAATAAAAAAAAGTTTTAAAAAAATTCCATTGTGTACGTGTCCCATAACTTTGTAATCCATTCATCTGTTGATGGACATCTTGGCTGGCTCCATAGTTTGGCAATTGTGAATTGTGCAGCTATAAACATGGACATGCATGCATTAGTCTGGTAGTTTTGTTTCCATTTATTTTTTGGGTAGATCCCAGAAGTGGTATTGCTGGATCATACAATAGGTTCATTCCAATTCTTCAGAGGATCCTCCATACTCTTTTCCAAAGTGGTTGCACTAATTTGCAATCCCACCAACAATGTATTAGAGTTCCCACTTCTCCATACTCTCACCAGTATTTGTTGTTGTTTGTGTTTTTAATGATTGCTGTTCTAACTAGGGTTAGATGAAATCACAGGGTAATTTTGATTTGCAGCTCTCTGGTGGCTAATGATGTTGAACATTTTTTCATACATTTATTGGCCATTTTGTATTTCTTCTTTTATGAAGTGTCTATTTGGTTCACTTTCCCATTTTTTATTGGGTTATTTGTTTTCTTAATGGTGAGTTTCTTGAGTTCTCTGTATATTCTAGATATTAGTCCTATCAGAGGAGTAGCTAGCAAAAATCTTCTCCCATTCTGTCAGCTTTCTATTGAGGTGTTTGGTTTTTTTTTTTTTTGCAGTACTGGGGATTGAACTCAGGAGCATTTTACCTCCGAGCTATGCCCCCAGCCCTACTTTTATTTTGAAACTGGGTCTCACTAAGTTGTGGAATGCCTCACTAGGTAGCTGAGGCTGGCCTCGAACCCTGATCCTCCGGTCTCAGCCTCCCAAATGCTGGGATTACAAGCGCACGCCACCATGCCCGGCTCTCTGTTGAGGTTCTTGATAGTTTCCTTTGCTGCACAGAAGCTCTTCATTTTTAATGTAATCCCGTGTATTGATCCTCCTTTTATTTCTTGTGCCTTTAGAGTCTTGTTGAGAAAGTTTTTATCTATGCCTATGTGTTGAAGTGTTGGACCTATGCCCTCTTCAAGTAGCTGCAAGGTGTCTGTTCTAATTTCCATGAGGCACCATAATACCTGACTTGAAACTATACTGCAAAGCCACAGCAATAAAAACAGCATGATATTGGCACAAAAACAGACACATAGACCAAGGGAGCAGAATAGAAGACTCAGAAACAAATCTGCACACTTACAGCCATTTGATTTTTGACAAAGGGGCACTTCTTTTCAAGTTTCTCTTCCTTCCTCCAGTATTTCTTAATATAGACACACCCTTGAATTTAGCCTTTCACTCTCCTTCTCCTCCTCCTCCTCCTCTTTTTCCTCCTTCTCCTCTTCTTGTGGTACTGGGGATTGAATCCAGGGGCATTCTACCTCCAAGTTACACCTCTGGGTGTTACACCTCTGGGTCTTTGTATTTTCATATTTGGAACAGGGTATTGCTAGGTTGCTGAGAGTCTTGCTAAGTTGCTGTAGCTGGTCTTGAGCCTGAGATCCTTCTGTTTCAGGCTCCCAAATATTTACCTTCTTTTTTAAAAACTCTTTTCCCTGATGATAACATCTATTTTCATAATTTCTTCTATCCTCTTGTCTTTGTTTATTACTTTGGAAAAATCCCCAGTTCACAGCCAGTGAATAAGTCACCAGAGCCCAAATCTCTGCCTGTTAAACCCACACATTTCTAAACATGTGTAGAACTAGCCTTGGCTTATTACCAAATCCCTACCATAGATCTGTGTTCTTTACATACGAAATGAACAAAGGAATAAACTGATAACAATTTTTTACAAATATTCCATTGGCAGAGAAAACTGCAATAAATCCAACTCTGAATTTATTTCCCCATCTAGCTCTTCCTCTTGGTTTTTCCCAGCTGTGTCATAACAATACTTAAAGTGTGCAAACTTAGATCATTTTCACTTCCTTAGTCTTATGCTATATCAATTTCCACAATATTTTGAATTCTCTATCTATTAACCAGTTCAAATTGTTCTGATTACCCTCACCCAATCCCAGTTTTCAGATTCTAGAGTGGCCATTCATTTCTCTAGAATTGTTCACATTCATTTTCACCCATTATCTACCTTGTAAATATAACCTAAATTCTCATATTTTACCCCTTCCATCCATCCCTCCTAGTAGTATGGTGGTGGAGAATATCCTTCTGGTAAAAGTTGCACTCAGATTGAACCCCAACTCTGCTACTTACTAGCTGAGTCATCTTGGGCAAGTAATATCATCTTTCTTAGCCTCTTTTGTAAAATAGGAAAGATAACAGTACCTATCTCATAGGGTCATGGCATGGTGCCTGACATGTAGAGTGTTCAGTAAAGGTGAGAGAGTGTGAGGGTGGGGATGATGGCCATGATGTCTCAGCAACAGACATCAAGTCCAGTCCCCATCCTTCCCTGCTCATGCAGTAATCTTTCAGAAGCATCTAACAGGCTGTGTCTAATGACCAACCATTCATGGGCATCCTCTCACATCCCAGAAGGAAGAACCTAGGAACTGACCAGTCAGGAGGATGCAAAACCATCAGAGAATCTTTACAGAAATCCAGAGAGAAAATGTACATGAAAAAGACCAACCCAGTACCTGGCATAGATTGAGTACTCCAGAGATGAAGTAATATTGGAGACATTTTAGATGGTGTGAATCAGAGTGCTAAAGTGAGGACACACACAGTAACTGTCTGATGATAGCATAGCAGAAGCAAAAAGATTATGTTTCTCTGCCCTCTTGAGTTTAGTTATGTCTACATAACTTACATAACTTGCTTTAGTCCACAAAACGTGAGCAAAGATGACCTTTCTTGATTCCAAATAGAAACATTTGAATAATTTTCAACACTCAGTTCTCCAAACTTCTTCTGGCAGTTAGAACCTGTCTTCCCTTTTGTTTTTTAATTTTTGTTTTACCTTCAGTGAACACTTAGTGAGAGCAAGAAGTAATTTGTTGGTTTTCTAAGCCACTGGGGCTTAGGGGTTATTAACTACTGCAACATAACCTAACCCTTCCTGACTTTCTGGGGTTAGTCACCAGGGTCAGGGAGGAATTTGGTGGCCTTAGAGAATCACCTAAACACCCTTCCCACTCCACTCTTGAGTTATTATTTTAATAAAGTAGACTACACATGTTTAAAGATGGATGAAGTAATAAAGTCCTAGGGGTTTTATCTTTAGTGAGAAGTGGCACTGCCCCCCAAAGCTGGAACTTGCTGAAAGAGCAAGTTGTGCAGGACCCTCACCTCTGCTCTGTAGCTTCTAATGTATCTTCTCTTGCTCAGAGTCCCAGAGCAGAGTTTCCTACCAGATGACATCTCCTGCTCCCCACTATGTCCACCTTTCCTGGCACATCTCCTCTGGTTACATGACATGAAGATTCCTGTAACACCTCCATATTTCCTTCCTCCACACATTCATGTTCACTGTCCCCTCAACTAGAAAACTTTTATTTCTTTCATCATTATTCCTTTATCTACATCTCAAAATGTCACCCTTCATTCAGTATGCAGACCCCATCTCTCTCTGAAAGCTTATGAGTTGAAAACTTAATTTTCAAAGTCTTGTGTTAATGGGATTTGTAGGTAGGGCCTGTGGGAAGTAATAAGAATTCAGTGAGGTCATGAGGGTGGAGCCCCCATGGTGGCATTCATGACTTTATAAGAAGAGAAAGAGATGTGATGTCCTCCACTGTGCTTTGACGAAGCAGGGAGGCCCTCAGCAGATTCCAGCACCATGCTCCTGAACCTCCTGGCCTCCAGGACAGTCATCTAAGTAAATTTCTATGTTGTTTAAATTACCTGCTCTTTGGTGTATTGTTTAGCAGCAGAAAACAGACTAAATAGACTAAGACTCACCAATGAAACAAGACAAGAATAAGGATTAGAAAAATGTATTTCCTATAGCAGATAACCAGGAAGAAACAGAAAGGGAAGATAGTGTTTCTCCCAACAAAATACTCCTGGAAACATAGGTTGTAAATACTAAATCACTTACCTATAAGAGATGAGAATATGGAAGGAAGAGCACTGTGATTCTTCCAATTTCCTATGGTTTTAATGATGGGTTTTGAAGAAGCAGTTGCATGTGGTAGGAAAATAGGCTTTAGATCATGTTTGGAGAGTCTTCTTTGGAAATGCATGTATGCATTCTCCAAAGCAAATTTTTGAAAATGTTATGATTTGGAAAGCTGGGTGTGATACTGCATGCCTGTGATCCCAGTACTTTAGAGGCTGAGACAGGAGAATCACACGTTTGAGGCCAGCCTTAGCAACTTAGTGATAACCCTATTTCAATATAAAGTAAAATAAAATAGAACTGGGGGTATAGCTTAGAGGTAGAATACCCCCAGGTTCAATCCCCAGATGCCTAGTGTATCTCTCCCTCTCCTCTCCTCCCCTCCCCTCCCCTTTTCTTCTCTCTCTCTCTCTCTCTCTCTCTCTCTCTCTCTCTCTCTCTCTCTCTCACACTCTCTCTCTCTCCACACACATACACACACACACACACACACACACACACACACACACACTGCCAACTTGGTACCATTTAGTGACATATTAAAAAATGATTTTTGTGCTTTGATTAAAGAACCATAATTGTGCTACATTACATTATCTAAATTCTTATGAAAAACAGCACACTTAAATGGGTACTGCTGTTTACTGGTTGCTCAGCTGATCCCTGGAGACCATGGTGGCATGTGTATCCAAGTGAGGCCACAGGCTCACCCTTAAAATGTATGACATTTTCACTTCTGATGTTGCAATCTTCCCACCCAACCCTGTAGTACAAGCATCTAGTGTGTTGAAGGAAGAATGTGAGCTCCATAGAGATTTAGCAATTCAGCAAAGACCTGGCTTCTCTGGTGGGGAAAAGTATCCTGTGTTTCAGTACAGTATACTCCACGAAAACACAAAAACAGGACAAGCATGTGTTACTACTTCCATTGTTTGAATTATGTCTCCTGTGTGTTTTTTAATGCATTATTTCACATTAGATCACTGCAAAGAGTCTTCAAATCATTAAAATGCTATTGTTAATAGAGCGATGGGGAAAAAATTAGGAAGTGTTTCCTCCCCTCCGCCAACCTTAGCCCTCCCCAGACACCAGCACCTGGAGCAGACATGCTGTGCCTTCATAAAAAGCTGTTGGAAGCCCAAGAAAAGCAGGTGAGAGAGAATTAAGAAAAATGGATGTATCCCACTGACCCCGAGTACAGAAGAGAAATGTGGAGAATGTGTGAATTATTAGCACAGTAGAAAAATATTTTATTTAAGAACCACATCTTCACCGTGCTGCCTGAAGGGTTTCACTCAAGGCTGGAAATAAAAACTGTACAGATTCAAAGCTCAAGATACTCAGGAATCCATCATGTTGTGTGCAGGAGAATCATAAAATCACCATAGAAAGAAGACACGGTGGGAGTCCCAAACTTGTAAACCACCAGGATCCTGGACACGCATCATACTTCATCCTAGGGACAAAGGAGGAATGTGAAAGGAATCTCGCAGCTCTGCCTGTGGAGCACTCTGACAATAAGGTTTATCTTTTCAAGGGGTGACGTTCAGGGTTTGGTTGGGATTTTCTTTTGTATTAATCTTTGCCAACAAGTAAAGACTTATATATCTTAGGTCCTCAGAATACAACAATTGGATTGATTGTTATGGGAAGAGAAAAGAAAGGAAGAGAAGAAGGGAGGGAGGGAAGGAGGGAGGGAAGGAAGGAGGGAAAGAAGGAAGGAAGGAATGAGGAAGTAAGTTAGTTTAAAAGTGTTAGCTAAAGCCAGAAGTAGTACACACATGTAATCCTAATACTTGGGAGGCTAAGACAAGAGGATTGCAGGTTCATGTCCAGCCTCAGAAACTCAGGGAGACCCTCAGCAATCCAGTTAGACCCTTTTTAAAAATAAAAATATAAAAACGGCCGAGAGTGTAGCTTGGAGATAGAATGCCCCTGGGTTCAATCCCCAGCACCAAGGGAAAAAAAAAAGAATACCAAATACCATGTGGTGACTGAACCACTCATTAAACTTCTCAGTGCTAGAGATTATTCAGCAATACCAAGCCCAGGAGGGAATGCCACACTCCTTCTTCAGACACTGTTTCTGCCCCAGATCATTTAGATGACTTTATTTTTTAAAAAAATCATTGTAAAAGAAAAAAATACATGCAATAAAAATAGCATGCTTGGAAAAAACAGGAGGAAAGTCAATAAATTATGTTTGACCAATAGAATTGCTCTGATTAATATTAAATCTGGCCCAAGATCTAAGAGGAAAAGGAAGTAGATGTGGGAAGTAGAGAAGACTGTCATAGATTGAGCCCACACGTGCCTGGCACTCTTTTGGCAGCAGCTAGGCATAATTCATAATTCAACATAATTCATTTAATGTCAAAACATCCCTGTGAGGTAGTTAAGAGATGATAGATATATGTTTTAAAACACAAAATTCTTGCAGGCAGGTTTGAAAAAAAAAAAATCTCTCATTCTAAGAGCCAGTGTTATCAACAAAACTGTGCAATAGCATACTCAGGGATACTTTTGCCCGCTGATACTTAACTCCTTCAACATTCTCAGTGCTACAATCCAAAGCAACTGACCACACAATTTAGGGGGAGAAAGATTTATTTGCTCACATTTTTTGGCAACTTGGGTTTCAGTGCAGGTGAGGCTAGGTTCTGTGGAGCTCAGGGCATGGTGCAGGAAGTAGAGGGAGGAAGGGAGGGAGGGAGGGAGGGCTCTCAGGGGAATAGATCTCTCCAATTCAAAGTGGGTTTTTTAAGGAAAGCTTTCCTTATGCCTATTTTTTCCTTGTTTGTTTTTGGTGGGTGGTTGTTGTGGTGGTGGTGGTGGTGGTGGTGTTTTTGTTTTTGTTTTGGTGGTGCTGGGGGTTGAACTCAGAATGTTTCTACTGTGGAAATATAAGCACAGTCCTGTTTTTTATTTTTTATTTATTTTTTTAAAAACTGGGTCTCATTAAGTTGTTGGGGACCTCAGGAAGTTGCTGAGGCTGGCCTCAAACTTAAGATCCTTCTGTCTTAGCCTCCCAAGTACTGGGATTATAGGTGTGCACCACCACCTGTAGCTTTTTTTCCCTTGGTTTAATGAGTTTCTTGCCCGTAGCATTAGGCAGTAAGAGAGAACCATGAGGTATTTTGCAAAGACAGAAGGGAAATTTTTTATTCCTTGTAAGAACATTTATACACATAAATGATGCAACTAGGTGTTAAAACTTAAAGGGGATGTGTGCATTTAAATATCCACCTCACTGGGTGTGCTGGTCCATACCTGTAAGCTCAGTCCTTAGGAGTTGAGACTGGAGGATCACAGGTTTGAGTTCAGCCTCAACAATTCAGCGAGGCAACTTAGTGCGAACCTGCTTCAAAAAACAAAATAAGAGGATAAAATAAAACAGGTAATATAAAATAGAGAATAAAATAAAATAGGGGATATAATGCTCAGAGATAGAATGCCCCTGTGTTCCATCCCCACTACCATTAAATAAATAAATAAATAAATAAATAAATAAATAAATAAATAAATAAATAAATATCTGCTTCAAGTTCTCTTATATTAAAGAATTTCTCAACCAAGCATAAAATCACATTTTTTTCTTTTCTTCTTATGCTTTTTTGGTGCATTGTAGTACGTATGTATGAGTGAGGTTCAAATGGCAAGAAACATTCATGCACACAAGCACTTGGTGTGTTTCCCTCTAGATCCCATCCCAATCCTGCCCTCCCTTTATGTACACATGGAGGTATCACTACCAGTCTCACTAAAGTCAGAATGCTATAGTGATACATGCATTTCCATGTTTAAAATAACTTTTCTTTGTGTGGCACTGGGGATTGAATCTAGGGGCATTCTATTTCTGTACTACACCCCCAGCCCTGTCTTATTTTTTACTTTGAAACAGGGTCTTACTAAAGTTGCTGAGGCTGGTCTCAAACCTGTGATCCTCCTGTCTCAGCCTCCCAAGTACTGGGATTACAGGCTTGAGCCAATATGCCCAGCTTAAAATAACATTTCTAAATGAATTTAAATATTTATATTGCATTTAGTCATTCCTTAAATGCTGCTAAACTAACACTTTAAGTAGTTAAACCACGCAAGTCTACTCTTGTGATAAAATATAACAGCTGGAGAGTTGTGGGTAAATTCTCCCTTGCCCTATCTTTTGAGAGTGACCCTCCCTCCCAGGTTAACATGAACTGAGCTAAAAATAACACTTCTAAAAATGAGTATGAAATGTGCTTTCCAGTCATTCTAAGAGACTTGCCCTTTAAATTCTGAATTATGGAGGGATAAAGCAGCTCCAATTTAATCCGTGAAATAGGACTCTAGGAGTCCTCTGTCAAGTCTGCAGAAAAAAATTTAAGATGGGAGGCATGACTGCCCTGTAATATTGTTGACTGGTGCCCTCCAGTGGCAAAACTTGATAGCTGTTTTTTATCAAATAGAATTCAAAGTATCTTCTATTTCAAGTCTGAGGGTTTTTGAACAAAAGAGCCCAAACTTTTTCAAAGCCCATTAATCAAAAGGCAAGTCACAAGGTTTTGGGTTGTACTTTGTCACATATTATATGGTCATAAGATGCCAGACAAAGAAATTGCTTGCTTGTTTTTAAGATAAAGTCTCGTGTTGAAAAAGGCTCAGAGACATGTGTGATGAAGTTAACTAATTTTTAAACTTCAAAGATACAAAGTGATACAAACATACATACACACAAAGATTGGTGTGTTTCCTTCCCCATCGTACCCTGTCTCCCCCTCCTCCTTCCCTGTATATGTTAGTGAGATTGCTAGCAATACTTGCATATAGGGACATAGCATTATTTGAACTGTTTCCTTCTTCAGTTCTCTTTTTTCCCCTCCCCACCTCTTTCCCCACTTCCTGTTCCACTACTCTACTAGTCTCTCAATTAAATTAAATGAAAGACATCAGGGAGGCATCTTAGAATATGTGGATGTGGGTGAGCCAAGGATGGTGGCACATGCCATACTTAGGAGGCTGAGACAGGAGGATCCCAGGTTCATGGCCAGCCTCAGCTTCTCAGTGAGGCCCTCCACAACTTAATGAGATCCTGTTTCAAAATAAGGAATAAAAACAGGGCTTTGGTGTAGCTTAGGGGTAGAATGCCCCTGGGTTCAATCCCCAGTATAGGAAAAAAAAAAGACCATGTTTCAAAATAAAAAATAAAATAGGGCTGCAGGTGCAGCTCAGAGATAGAGTGCCCCTGGGTTCAATGCCTGGTACCAAAAGAAAAAAAATCCTCAGGCTGTGACACTACCTTTCAGCATATCTCTATATGATATCTTCCTTTTATGTTGAAGGCACGGCACATTGCCTAGTGAGCAAACCCTCCCATGGATGCAAACCTTTCCCTTCCTGGTAGAGGTATCAACAGCCTGCCTGTGGATGTGCGTGTGCCAAGGGAAATGCATGGCCATACAGCCACCTAACACCTGCCTCGGTTCTCCCAGTCATACTCCAGGTCATTCATTTCCTCTCTTATTTAAATTCTTCTCCATGACTCCCTCAGCATGTCCCAAGTCCTCTTTGTTTCTTTTCTGATATCCCACAATACTTATTCCAACCAATTTCCTTTAGGTTAGAGGGAGCCTACCTGTCAAACATCAAGAGAAATCTAAAGCTGGATATGGTAGTGCATGTCTGTAATTCCAGTGTTTGTGAGGCTGAGACAGGAGAATTACAGGCTCAAAGCCAGCCTCAGCAACTTAGGGAGACCCTTAACAACTGAGACCCTGTTTCAAAATAAAAAATAAAATAAGGCTGCAGGTCTAGCTCAGAGGTAGAATGCCTCTGGGTTAAATCTCTAGTACCACCCACCCACCCCCCAAAAATAGAGGGGGGGAAGCCATCTCTATATTCTTGAGGATTTTGATATGTTAAAATACAAAGAAATGCCAAATTTGATTTAGTAGAATTGTGCTATATTCTCTTGTTTCAAAACTTCATATACATTTTCCTGTTAATAATTCTGACACCAATGCAGTATAGTTGCCTTGTTTTTAGAAACATTGTAGGTAGTACTTTAAAAATTTTAGTTCAATGTGTGCTAAGAGAAGGATAGTCCAGTACAGAATCACAAATGTAAAATGTTGTGGTGAATATGATGAATACCATCCTCCCTGCATCCTGCAGTGTTATCTATATGATGGAATCGAACGTTTGAAATTAGCTAGGCGTGGTGGCGCCTGCTTGTAATCCCAATACTTTAGGAGGCTGAGACCAGGAGGATTACAGGTTTGAGGCCAGCCTCAGCAACTTAGTAAGTTCCTGTTTCAAAATAGGGCTGGGGGTGTAGCTCAGAGGTAGAAGGCCCCTGGGTTCAATCCCCCGTAATCTCCCCACACACATACAGTCTAAAGTTATATAACATCAGAAAGCTAAGCCCTTCCTGAATGTGACATAGGAACCAAATGATGGTTCATCCCTCCTAGGGCAAGTGAGTAAGACATATAGTATTTTAAAGTGACAAGAGAAGGAAGTGAGTTTTTTTCTTTTTTTAAATCCAGTGTCAATGGTGCTTTTGTATCACGTTATGGTTAGACAAAGAACGTTCCCTGAGAAGGTCATGTATTCATGTTCAGAGTTGATATGATTAAGTCATGAGGGCTGTAATCTTGCCAGTGGACAAATCCATTGCACTAGACTTACTGGGTGGTCACCTAGGCAGGTGGGGGGTGGCTGGAGAAGGTGGGTCCCTGGGGCTGTGGCCTTAGAGACTGTTCTTGAATCTTTGAATCCCCTTGCTCGCTCGCTCTCTCTGTTTACAGCCTTCATGGTGTGAAAGCAGAACCTTGCTCTTTCTCTCTCCTGGCTTCCTGCCACCGTGCCCTGAACCCCATAGACATGGCCTCATATGAACGGAACCCCATAATCTTCAAAAAAACCTGTTGAGCAAATAGACCTTCCTTCCTCTAAGTTTTGTGGTCCACTGTTTTGGTTACAGCACTGAGAATGTTTACTCAGACACCACAATAGCAGGGTCTAGAAGTTGTGACCAAGATTGTATGGCCAACAAATCCCAAGATATTTAATATCTGGCTCTTTACAGAAAAAGCATGCCACCCCCATATCTAAGGATACATCCACTACATGGGTGGGATAAAAGGTTGCCACTCTTAAAATGGCAATGTTTTCATATTTAAAGTAAGCAAATCTGGGATATTTAAAGAAGAGGTGGAAAAACAGATGGGAAATGGATATAAAAGAACACATTAATTGGCCGAGTGGTCCTCATATGACTGCATTAGATTCCTGTTCAAGTGGCTTATGGCTTTCTACCAAGAAGAATAAAAAGGATAGTGTATTGTGTGAGAGTATTAGAAATGGGTCATTAATTTAGCCAGAAAATGTTTACTGAGCACCTACTGTCCTCTTCTAAAAGATGGAAATTCACATGGGGGACTTGTCTACCAGGAGAGAGAAAACATTTTAAAAAGTATAGAGAAATATCTGATATGTCAAACTGCAATAATTGCAGTGAAAAAAAAGAACAAATTAAGAAGATAAAATGTTGAGTGGAGCCGGGCGTGGTGGCGCACGCTTGTAATCCCAGCATTCGGGAGGCTGAGACCGGAGGATCCGGGTTCGCGGCCAGCCTCAGCTACCTAGTGAGGCACTCCGCAACTGAGTGAGACTCGGTTTCAAAATAAAGAATAAAAAATAGGGCTGGGGGTGTAGCTTGGAGGTAGAATGCCCCTGAGTTCAATCCCCAGTACCGCAAAAAAAAAAAAAAAAAAAAAAAAAAAAAAAAAAAAAAAAAAAAAAAAAAAA
>PVLC010018835.1:0-19693 GCA_004027655.1 Graphiurus murinus | reverse complement strand
GACGACTTTTTGTATGTGTGTGATACTGAGGATTGAGCCCGGAGGCTTTCTACCTCCAAGCTACACCCCTAGCCCTATTTTTGTTTGTTTGTTTGTTTGTTTGTTTTGAAAACAAGTTCTTGCTAGATTGTTGAGAGTCTCACCAAATTGCTGAGGCTATCCTCAAACCTATGCTTCTCCTGTCTCAGCCTCCCCAAGTATGGGATTACAGGTATGACACCAAGCCTGGCTGAATAGGTGACATTTGAAGATGGGTAAAACAGACAATTATAAGCCTTTCCTTGAGGATGATTTGATAATATGCATTTAAATCTTACATGTATCCCAGTAACTCTACTTGAAGTCATTTTATATAAGCAGTTATTGGAATAATTGTGCCAAAATTTGTGTACAAGATTATTCCCTGAAGCATTGTTCTCATAATAAAAAGATGAAAACTACTTAATTATTCAACTAAATGTATCAATATAAACAATGCTCTTGATATAGTATGTTTTCTGGGAAAAGAGTATAGTCCAAATTTCATAAAAATATTGTGTTTCTACATAAAATATCTCAAACTCTTAGCACAAATGTTAGGATATCTAAAAGGTAGAATTTTAGGTGTCTCTTACATGCTTCTTTATATTTCTCTGTAATATCCTCTCTTTAAATAATCCATAAACAAATAATTATTTAAAAAGAGGGTGATTGTGTTCCTCCAAATATGCAAATGCACAAAGATTCCCATTAATGCCTTCTCCTGAGTATGACAGTCTTCCACTGAACCACCAGAGATGAGTTAACAAGAAGTAAAAGAATAGACTTAATAAACAGAATGAATTGCTTTTCTAGAGAAATCCAGTAGCTTCTAGAACCCTAGGAGAGAACTAAGGTAACCCCAATTAATCCCTTATCCTGTTGCCATGTTGTTGCAAGGCCCAGAGATGTCAAAGTATGATCCTAGGACCCCTAAGGAGCATCACTTAGATAATGGTAGTGGTGGTGGTGATTTATGGAGGGAAGGGAAGATGTTTCTTTAACATTTGGAGTCTTGGGTTGTACTTTATTGTGATTGGATCCTCTATATGCATTATTTCCATTTTTCAGAAGTTCCTTGACTAATTCTTTTTTTTTTTTCCTTTGGTGGTGCTGGGGTTTGTACCAAGGGACATTCTGCCTCCAAGATACACCCCCAGTACTATTCCACTTATTTTTTATTTGGATAAAAGGTTTCAATAAGTTGCTGAGGGTCTTGCTAAATTGCCGAGGTTGTCCTCAAGCCTGCAATTCTCCAGTCTTAGCCTCCCAAGTACTGGGATTACAGGTGTGCGCCACCACACCCAGCTAAATGTGCATGTTTAAACTAAACATAATGTATTTTAGGGAAATTATTCATTAAACCCTGTAAAATGCTGGTGTTAATGTGTTCCCCCCAAGAGGAATGAGATGTCTTAGGTTTTGGGGCATATACAATGACAACTTAGCAAAATAATCAGGGAAAAGATATTTCAAGTTCCTTCTCTATTTGATTTCATTTACAAAATGCCAGCTGGTTTCAGCATTTCTCTGTTTATACAAATACTAATTTCAAGCTTTTCCAACAGAACTTACTTGATTAAGGAATGTCAGGAAGAGAACAGGGACAAATCATTCCATGTAATATAGAGTCAGGTCTCTGATGCTTACAACTGACTTGGGAGAATCTGATGTCTCCAGAATTTCTATTTGATCTCATATTTTAAGATGCATAATGTGTGTGTGTGTGTGTGTGTGTGTGTGTGTGTGTGTGTGTGTGTATGTATTATGAGGATGGAACCAGGGGCATTCTACCTCCAAACTACACCCTCAGCCCTATTTTTTTTTTTAATTTTGAAATAGAGCTTCACCAAATTACTGAGGGCCTCACTAAATTGTTGAGGCTGGCCTTCAACCTGTAATCCTCCTGTCTCAACCTCCCAAGAACTAAGATAACAGGCATGTACCACCAGGCCCAGCTTCCTTGAGTAATTATAATGCAGACCAGTTTCTTTATCATATAGTTGTTTACCTTCAACAGAATGTTGAAAAATCACTTCTGAAGATCTAGGGGAATGTTAGGTCTAGTCAGAACCCTTGGGAAAAGAAAAGGCAAACTGGGACTTGTCTAATTTTCTGACAATTATTGAAGGGAGGACTCTTGCTTATGAGACATTTGTTTAAAACTCAGTTCTCACTATGGGGTCAATGTAAGCTAGAGGCCTTCAGCCTGCTTTTGAATATTGCTTTTTTCTGAAAACTGACACCTGCCTAATCTCCTGTCCCTAATGACACAGTTTTGAAATCAGGCATGTTTTCCCATTCTTAGGTCAAATAACACTGAGAACAAGCTAAAAATAAATAATAGCCTATTTGGGAAGGAGATACTTCTTCTGGAAGCTAGGATCACCTACCAATTGAAGTAAAATGCTTACTTATCCAGATGCATGACTTCCTCATTACAATGCAATCCAAGACCTTCTTCTTCCTGTGCTCACCAATGAAAACTCATAGGTCATAAAAGAAACCTAATCTCAACATTCCTCACCTTGTGAAACCTACTTAAAAGCATCCACAACCTCATAAATAGCCTTCTCAACCTTCTCTGTTCTGAAACACTGCTAAGACTGCCATCTAATGCACCTCATCTTACATAATCAAAAGCATTTTCTATTGTCCTTTGAGATGCAGAAGATGAAGATACCATTATCTCCACTACTGTAGCTTAGTATATTTCACCCTCTCTGGGGTGCCTACTTATCTATGATTCTTACAAATTCGATTTTCAGGCTTCCCACTTTCCCTTTATTAGAAAGATTATTTCTCTCTCTCTCGCCTCTCTCCTCTCTCCTCTCTCCTCTCTCCTCTCTCCTCTCTGCCACTGGAGATTAAACCCATGAGCATCCTTCCTGTAAGCTTCATTCCCAACCATTTTTATTCTTTACTTTGACACAGGATTTTGTTAAATTGCTAAGGCTAGCCTCGAACCTGTGATCCTATTGTCTCAGCCTCCCAAGGAATAGGATTATAACTTCTCAGGCTTTTGGCAAATAGCCCAATCCATGCTCGTACTTACCAAAGAAGTGCCCAGATGATAAGAGGAAGGAAGGAAGGAGGGAGGGAGGGAAGGAAGGAAGGAAGGAAGGAAGGAAGGAAGGAAGGAAGGAAGGAAGATTGGTAGGTTGGTTTCTCTATGATTCTGTCTTAATTAAACCCAGTCATAGTGACACACACCTGTAATCACAGTACTTGGGAGCCTGAAACAGGAGGATCTCAGGTTTGAGGCCAGCCTCAGCAACTTAGCAAGGCTCTCAGCAACTTAGTAAGACCCTATCTCTAAATAAAAAATTTTAAAAATAGAGCTTGGATTATAGCTTAAAGGTAGAATGCCCCTGGGCTCAATCCGCAGTACCATAAATAAATCTAGAGTAGCTTGTGCATAATGACCCCCTAGCTTTATCTTCTGTAGCCCAATGTATACAGTCGTTTCTCAGCATCTCTAAGTGTTGGTTCCAGGAGCCCCCTTGGATATCAAAACCCGTGGTTTCTCAAGCCCATAATATAAAATGGCATTAGAATTTGAAAAGAACCTGCTCACATCCTTCCATATACTTTAACTCATCTCTAGGTTACTTGTAATGCCTCATTCAATGTAAATGATGTGTAATGAGCTCTTATACTGTATTGTCTAGGGAATAATGACAAGAAAAACATGTTCAGTACAGATGCAATTTTTTTTTATTTCCAATATTTTCAATCTGTGCTTGGTAGAATACATGGATGTGGAACTTGAGGTTAGGGAAGACCTTCTGTACTGACTTTCTAGTGCACAGTAAGTTCCTTGGGGTGTGATAACAAGTGTCAACTTCTTAGCATTTAGCAAAAAAAAAAAAAAAATCTCTGCAGAGCTGAAACTAGATAGCAAATGAAGCAATTCTCAGTTTCTGTTCATAATTCCTACATATGTGCTTAGTAGGGCTGAAAAGGGATTCTTTAATCCTCATCTAGAGAATCTGTAGGGTATTTCTATTCTCTGAGATAATCAGTCTTTGGAGTAGTGTTGGCTTGGGGTCCAAATGAAGGAAGAGGGAAGTAAATGCTGAATATGTTATGCAAATATGCTCATTGATTCTGACTGGCTTTTTAGCAGTCATTCATTGCTTTTCCTCTGCTTCTTAAACACATTATTTTCCATTGCAAAGCATCCCCATCCTTAAGGTGTTTTCAGTGGAATCAAGATTCTTAGCCCAGAGGCCAACTGTGAGTCCAGAGGGAGAGTTAATGTTCCAGGTATTGCATCTCTTCTGATCAATTTTGCATAGTCATGGGAAACCTGGCAAGGTCTTAGAGTGCATTTCCTTATAGGTGTCTTTTTGCCTGGGTTGCAACAAAACTGATGTTGTGACAGAACCTCATACCTAAAGCAGGGTCAAGTTTAATAATCAAAGTTGGACCCAGCGCCTGGTGAAAGTGAATTCAACACAAGGCTGTATTGAAAGTACTACTGCAGGTCACTGTTTCTTAGCTTCCCTTTCCTCATCTGTAAAACTTGGATAATATGGGATGAAAGATGGTAAAATAGAGGAAGACCAAGTGTTTCAGTTGCTCCAAGATTCAGAATTTAACCAATGGAAGACTGCTTCTTGGCAGGAGAAGAAAAGGAGTCAGAACTCAACAGAAGAAAGACAGTCAAATGTGGTAGAATTGGACACAGCACAGAAAGCAGAGTCTGAAAAGAGCTCCAGGTATCTCATCTGGTGAGCAGAGAGCAGAGGCAGGCTCCATCTTGGTGAGCTTGCACAAGGGCTGGCAGTTACTAGAACCTGGTTGCTTTCAGAGACCAAGTCCAGCAAAGAAAAATCTATATCTTGTCAAGCCAGCGATTGCCAAGAACCAGCACCAGAAGCAATCACATTCTTCTTTCCATGCTCAAATACCTCAGGACTGTGACTCCACATACTGCCAGCCAAACTGCCCAGCAAGCTTCTGTGGCTACAGCTAAACTCAGAGCAAGAAACAATAGGACTTTTCTTCAGGGACCCCAGTGGCTGTATCACACCTCATCAAGACTACAGTGAATCTATAGACCAACCACCCAGACCTCATAGGAAATTCCTGTTGCTACAGCTGAACTTGTCCCTTCCTGCAGGGACCCAAGTAGCATTCATCAAGACCCTGAGTTTACAAACCTCTCCAAAGGATCCTACACAGCTACAGGGACTTGTATGACAATGAACAGCCCCAAGGGGTCTGTGAATTTGCAAATCATCCCTGCATAGGTGAGGGCAGGGCTATTGTTTAACACAGACGAATTGTGAATGAGTAAACACTCTCTAGGGACACTCAGGCAGATAAGACCTATGGTCCACAGTTGCCATGCCCTTGCAGGTTCTCCAGCAATCACCACAGTATTGCCAACAGTGGTGACTGTGCGGTGAAATAATTTAGCCAGCTATGTTGCAGGCTTGGAAAGCTATAAACTCATGCCTGGAGGTGTTTGGGTATCACAAGCACCAAAGCTGGAGGCCAACAAGATCTCATGTTATCACAGCTGCCCACAGCATCAGCAGTGTCCCTGAGGCTGAATAACTGAGCCACCCACGCCCCAGGCTCAGAATGGTACAATCTCTCCCTGACAGAGCTTGGGTCCTGAAAGCAGGAAGGTCAAGGGCCAACAAAGATGCACATGATCCACAGGCTAGGAACACAACACTCTCTCCACCAATAGGGTTTGGGCCTGGCTATCATGTATGGCAGTGACTGACAGGACTCCATGTGATCACAACCAGCATTTTGATTATTAAGTGGTGTCCCTGGACCATCAAAGCTCAGTCAGCCGGGCTAGAATATAGTAATTTCTGGCCCTGCTGAAATTACTATATTTCTGACCCAGTGGCCAGAGAGGCCAAAGGTCAGCCATGGTTCCATGGATTGTAATGAGCAGAGCAGCTGTGGTGTCTGTGGAGCATTAAATCCCAACCAGTAGGCTGCAGGCTCTGAATGGAACACCATAGTCTCTGGCTCTGCTGAGTTTGAGCCTGAAGAACACAGTGGCCTGCAGCCAATCAGAGGCTCCTGTTTGTCTGCATTGGCTATGAACTATATCTTGTTAAATAGATTGATCTTCCAGGCAAAAGATGAAAAAGGACTCTTATGACCTAAAGAACACTATAAAACAAATTTACCTAGTAGACATATACAGAATATTCCAACCAACAACAACTGAATACACATTCTTCTCAGGTGCTCATAGAACATTCTCCAAAACAGACCACATTCTGGGCCACAAAGCAAGTACCAGCAAAATTTAAAAATGTAATATAATTCCATGCATTTCTTCAGATCATAATGAAATATAAATCAATAACAGGAAAACCAAAAGAAATCACATAAATACATGAAGATTGAATGATACACTTTTGAATGAGGACTGGATCATAGATAAATAAGGAGAGAATTCTTAAAAATTCTAGAATTAAACAAAAATAGAGACACAACATACCAAACTCTGTGGAACACTTTGAAGGTGGCCTTAAGGGGGGAAATTCATAGCACTGAGTGCCTACACAAGAAAAGTAGAAAGTCAGCAAATAAATAACTGAATGACATACCTCTAGGACCTCAAAAAACAGGAACAGATTAATCCCAAAGCCAATAGAAGGCAGGAGATAATTAAAATCAGAGCAGAAATCAATGAAACAGCGAACAAAATAACAATACAAAATATCAACAAAACAAAAAGCTAGTTCTTTGAAAAGATTAATAAGATTGATAAACCCTTAGCCAATCTAACATAAAGTAAGAAAGAATCAACCCAAATTATTAAAATCAGAAATAAAAAAGGAGACATCCCCACAGACCATGGGTAAAACCAGAGGATCATCAGAAACTATTTTGAAGATTTACACTCCAATAAACTGGAAAACATAGAAGAAATCAGCAGATTTTTAGATACATACAACCTACCTAAATTCAACCAAGAGGATATAAAAAATCTAAACTAATCAAGAGCAAGCAAAGAGGTAGAAATAGCAATAAAAAGCCTTCCATCTAAGAAAGGCTCAGATCCGGAAGGATTCCCAGCTGATTTCTACAAAACCTTTACAGAAGAACTAAACCCAATACTTGACAAGTTATTACTTAAAATCAAAAGAAATAGAATCCTTTCAAATTCCTTCTACAAAGCCAGCATCACCTTAATACCAAAACTGAATAAAGATTCTTCAAGAAAAGAAAACTACAGACCAATATCCTTCATGAATAAAGATGCAAAAATTCTGAACAAAATACTAGCAATACACCTTGAAAGCCATTTCAAGAAAATTGTACACCATGACCAAGTTGGTTTTATTCCAGGAATGCAAGGCTGGTTGAACATACACAAATTAATACATGTACTTCACCACATAAATAGAACTAAGGACAAAAATCACATGATCATTTCAATAGATACTGAAAAAGTATTTGACAAAATACAACAGCCATTCATATTGAAAACACTACAGAAAATTAGAATAGAAGAAACTTACCTCAACATTATTAAGGCAGTATACAATAAACTCAAAACCAGCATAATATGGGGAAAAATTGTGGAAATTACCATTAAAATCAGGAACAAGACAAGGGTGACCACTATTACCACTCCTTATCAATATAATACCCAAGACTCTTGTCAGAGTGATAAGGCAAGTGAACGATATCAAAGGAATTCAAATAGACAATGAAGAACTGAAATTATCTCTATTTGCAGATGACATAATCCTATATATAAAGGCCAAAAAACTTACCCTAAAGACTTCTATAGCTGATTAACAAATTCAGCAAAGTCACAAGATACAAAATCAATCTAAAAAAATCAATCCATTGAAAAAGAAATCCAGAAAACAATTCCATTCACAATAACCTCAAAAACAATAAAATATCTAGGAATAAATCTAACCAAGGATATAAAAGACTTCTACAATGAAAATTATAAAACACTAAAGAAAGAAATTGAAGATCTTAGAAAATGGAAAGCTCTCCCATAGGCAGAATAAATATTATCAAAATGGCCGTTCTACCAAGTGATCTACCAAGTCAATGCAATCTCTATCAAAATACCAATGTCATTCTTCACAGACCTAGGAAAATCAATTTTAAATCTCATATGGAGAAACAAAATACCCAGAATAGCCAAAGCAATTCTCAGCAATAATAACCATGCAAGAAGCATCACAATTCCTGATTTCAAAGTATACTACAGAGCTATAGTAATAAAAAAAAAGCATGATATCAGCAAAAACAACAACAACAACAACAACAAAAAAAAAACACATAGAGCAATGGAATAGAATAGAAGATACAGAACCAAATCCACACACTTACAGCCAATTGATCTTTGACAAAGATGCCAAGCATGTATGTTGGAGAAAAGACAGCCTTTTTTTTTAAATGTGTTTTTATTGGTGCACTATAGTCTCATATCTTAATGCAAATCATATTGACAATGACATACATACACACAGTACTTGGTGCCCTTCCTGCCTCCCCATCCCCCCCTTCACAACACAGAGTACTGAGATTGACATTGGTATTTTCACATATGTACACATAGCTGATGGTAGTATTTCCATTAATGAACCTCAGTCTTCCCTCTCTTCTTCCCTTAGACCACTTCCTTGGCCCCAGTGAGGTTTCTCCTCCATTATCTGGAATCCCTCTGGTATCCCAATTACTCCGTAGTTTGCACATATTAGAGAAAACATATGCCCCTTCATTTTCTGTAAGTGGCTAACCTCACTTAACATAATGTTCTCCAGGTCCTTCCATTTTCTTGCAAATGACATTATTTTATTCTTCTTTATTGCTGAGCAGAATTCTATTGTGTGTATTTCCCATAATTTTGTAATCCATTCATCTGTTGATGGATACCTAAGTTGATTCCATAATTTGGCTATTGTAAACTGTGCTGCTATGAACATGGGTATGTATATATAACTATAGTTCTCTGGTTTCAACCTCTTTGGAAAGATACCCAGAAGTGGTGTAGCTGGGTCATACATGGTGGATCCATTCTCAGTTTTCTAAGAAGCCTTCACACTGATTTCCATAGCAGCTGAACTAGTTTGCAATCCCATCAACAGTATATAAGAGTTCCTATTTCCCCACATCCTCGCCAACATTTATTGTTATTTGATTTCTTGGTGATAGCCATTCTGATTGGAGTTAGTTGGAATCTCAGTGTAGTTTTGATTTGTATCTTCCTGATTGCTAATGATGTTGAAATTTTTTCACGTATCTCTTGGCCATTTGTATCTTTTGTGAAGTGTCTATTCAATTCAGTTGCCCATTTCTTGATTGCATTATTTGTTTTTCTAGTGTAAAGTCTTTTCAGTTCTTTGTATATTCTAGATACTAATCCTCTGTCAGAGAGATAGCTGGTAAAGATCTTCTCCCATTCCATGGGCTTTCTCTTTAGACTCTAGATGGTTTCCTTTGATGTGTAGAAACTTCTTAGTTTGATGCCATTCCACTTATTAATTCTTGGTTTAATTTCCTGAACTTTTAGGGTTTTGCTGAGGAAGACCCCAAAACATATGCCTACTTGTGCCTGTATGTTGGAGTGTTGAACTTGTGCCTTCCTCTAGTAGCTTCACAGTCTTTGGTCTAACTTCCAAGTCTTTGATCCATCTTGAGTTGACTCCTGTGAAGGATGAGAGGTATGGATTTAGTTCCATTTTTCTATAAATGGATAGCCAGTTTCCCTAATACCATTTGTTGAAAAGGCAAAAGACAAATGAATGGATTACAAAATGATAGGATCTACACACAATGGATTCAACTCAGCAATAAAGAAGAATGAAATAATGTCATTTGCAGGAAAATGGATGGAGCTGGAGAACATTGTGTTAAGTGAGATTAGCCAGTCACAGATAGTAAAGGATCATATGTTTTTCTCTCATATGCAGAAGCTAGGGAGATCACTCCCAGAGTGACTTCAGATAATAGAAGACAAATTCCAGTGGAGTGAGAGAGGTGGTCTAGGAAAGAGATGGGGGGGGTGGAGGATCAATGAAGGAATCACTTCCATCCATATTATGTACATATTCGAGAATGCTAATGTCAGCCTCAATACCTGTATGGTGAAGGGGGCGGTTGGGAGGGAGCCAGGAAATCCCCGCCAAGTGCTGTGTGCATATATGTCACTATCACTATGAAATCATTATGATATGAGACCACAGTGTACCAATAAAAGTATTAAATAAGTAAATGCAAAGTTAAATAAATTGTTAGTTATTATGGCAAAAACCCTAATTGGGATAATCTCAGTCCCTTTTCCACTGTTTGACGAAGAAGTATAAAAAGATCATATGTTGTGTTTCACGTACACAGTGTCTGGCATGCTGTGAGAACTTAATACATGTTCTCCTTCTCGTGATTAGTTGTAGCAGAGCAATATAGGAGGGGAAAAGAAAATGGGGCAAGGCTCTGGAACCCATCTTGATTCTTCCACTATGTCATGATAGAGTTGTGTCATGTCTGGCTCTCAGTTTCCTCATTGGTAAAATGAATAAATTGGACTGGATTTAGGGTTGTAAACTGGCATAATTCATTTGATATCTTACTGTTTTCAAAGGTTTACCTGCATGTCGGGCTTCTAGCAAAAATTGGGGCAGCATTCCTATATGGCAACACCTGAACCTCAAAAAGCTTTTAGGCAGCAACACAATCTCTAGTTCTCCACAGTCCCCACAAGGTCCTCTTGTCTCAGACTAGACCATCAAATTAATTTGCATGAATGCCTTGGTCCCTATAAGCATGTAAGTATGCAAACTATGGACAAGACCAGTGGTTCTCATCCTGGGCACATGTTAGCATCACCTAAGGAGTATTTTGAAATCATAATAGAACCTCCCCTAGACCATTTAAGTCAGAGAGCCTCTCAGTGTACCTAGACATCTGTATTTTTTTTTTTTTTTTTTTTTTTTTTTTTGGTACTGGGGATTGAACCCAGGGACATTTGACCTCTGAGTTACACCCCCACCCTGTTTTTATTTTATTTTTTTTTATTTGGAAGCAGGGTCTCAGGAAGTTTCTAAGGGCCTTGCTAAATTGCTAAGGCTGGCCTCCAACCTGTGATCCTCCTGTCTCAGCCTCCAAAGTACTAGAATTATAGGCATGTGCCACCATGCCAGGCTAGACATCTATATTTTTTTAAAAGTTCAAAAGGCATTTGAAATAATCCACAAAGGTGAAAAAGCACTAGACAAGGAATTTTTCTACCATTACATCAATTCCACAGTATCTTTATACCATGCTAGCCTACGTGTATAAGCAGCAACAGCTAGGTTAAAATTGCAATACATGTTTAAAAATACTACTATGCCTTAAAGCTTGATGAAACACAGCCAATTAAAATCTAAACAATTTCTTTTCATGTCTTCCCCTTTAATAGCCACATGAGAACTTGGAGATGAATTTCATTTTGCTTATTCCCCAAATAATCATTTTAAAAGAAAAAATACTCATAACCTTTGTCACTTTTATGTTCTTTTTTTAATATCTTATTAGTTACCAGTTCCTATATCAAGCTTTGAAACTTTTTCTAGATTTAATGTTCAGATATTCCATGATAATTACCCTAGGCAAAGAAAAAAAATGTGCGTATACACTGTATTAATACCAAAGGCATATTAAAAGTAACCACTCATTTCTTCAGAGGGGGACATCATTTCCATGATTTAAAATATTTTCTCTACCCTTCCTTTTTCTTTTCAGTTCCTTGGATTATTTACTGGTCTTTTTAATAACTTTTCTCATCTACTTAAAACTTTCAGAGAGTTCATTTTAATGCTCTTAAACTTTTAATTAAAAAAAGGAACATGGCTGGTTTTATTATTTTAATTCTGTTACCCCTGGATTTTATGTCTCTTTTGACTGTACTATTACGAGAGGTTGGGGTAAAGAATTGGAAAGCAAATCAAGATTGATATATAATAGGGAGTCTTCATCTGGGGAGAGGTTGCCCCCAGGGGACTTTTGACAGTGACTGGAGATATTTTAGGGTTGTCCTAACTGAGTGTGCTGACATTACTGACACCTTATGTTAGGGAACAGGGGTGCTGTTAAACATTCTGCAACACCAAGACCCCACAGCAGAGCAGGTGGTCCCAAACAACCGCAATGCCTATATCGAAAAACCTGATTGAGAATTTTTTTTTGTTTTGTTTCAAAGGAATGACTAAGTTGTGGGTTTGTCATCTCTGAAAAAAAAAATCATTAAATGTATGCTTTCAACTTAAAAATGAGGATTACTATTTTCTTCTCTTCAAAGTGCTCTGTGCTCTGGAAGGAAGGGTTCTTTGCAAATTCTAGCCAACTTGTCTGTGGCTTATGTAAAAACAGGAAGAGGACAAGGTGGGGCAAGAACTCAAGAAAGGAGACAATTTTGAAAAATGTATTTCATCCTACTTCTGCTAATTCTCCTATTATTCATACCTTTATAAACATAGGAACTTCTTATGGGAATTCTAGTCTTTTCTTGGGAAATGGCGCTTGTCAGTATTAACCAATTGACTGATTAATGTACCTGGGAAGTCTGTGCATTGCACCAGTAAAAGGTGTATCATCAAGAAGCTAGAGCTGGGCGTAGGGGCACATATCTCTCATCCTAGTACTTGGGAGGCTGAGAAAGCAGGATCACAGGTTCGAGGCCAGCCTCAGCCACTTAGCAAGGCTCTCAGCAACTTATCGAGACTCTGCTTCCAAATAATAAAGTAAAATAAGGTTTGGGGTATAGCCTTATTTTAAGTCTCGGAGGTAGAATGCCCCTGTGTTCAATCCCCAGCACCACCAAAAAAGAAAAAAGTTTTTCATCCAAAAAGTTGGCCATTTCTCAATGGCCGGAGTCTGCTTAGAAAACACATTCTCAATTTCCCAGGCTTGAACCCTCCAGCTTTTAGATGGTTCTGAGTTGAAATGCACATTCACAGAACAGGAGTTCTCACAGAACAATTTCACAAGGCATACAGATGTTAAAAAGAAAAAAAAGTGTTTTTGAAATATGACTTGAGATAGGATAAAAAGCACCCAATTATACACTTCTTTTGATCATAACTTTGCTCTACACTTATGCAAGCATAAACTCAAAATTCCTCTTGTCTCTCAGGACCACCTGGCCATTTCACCAAGCCCAGTGGACACACCAGGAGGAGAAAGTACCAAACAGAGAGCACACGTCCCCACTAAAAGCCAAAAGACACAGTATAAAGTAAATTAAGCCAGACATATTTTTGGACTATGTCTGTCCCAAAGGTCACTTAGAACTGATGGATAAATAAACTCTTAGGTCTCTTTTAGTCCAAACCCTCCATGGTCTGACGTTTAGAATGAGCACTCTCTGTTTCTAGACTTGTTTTTAAATGCACACATTTCTCTTACTGTGTCATCCCTCTGCTCCAAAACCTATTGTGGCTCCCACTGTTCTCTAAGTCCAAGCTTCTAAAAGTAAAGAGCTCTAAAACCCAACCCATGTCTCCCTTTTCTCTTAATTTCCCAGCACCCTGACACAATAGATCTATCTTTGGGTCTCCAAAGATAACTTCGTTATTTCTCAAATACTTCCTGGCTTGAGTCCTTTTGCCCAGTCCCTATCTCAAAGATTTCTCTCTCCTACCCAGTCTTATCCAAATCCATTCAGCCTTCCTCTAAATGGTGTTCCTTGTCAAGTGCTTCCTGAATCCCCCCCCCCCCCACCACCAGGGAGAAGGTGTGTGTCTATAACATTTGAAAGAGCCACCATCTACCTGAGAGCCAAACAGAAGTTTAAGAATTCAGACCTGGGAATTCACTCGCTCTTAACTCTGGGCAACATATTATTTAACCTATTAAACCCAGGTTTCCTCATCTCTCTCATGAGGATGTCACCCAGTGACAGCTACTGGTTTCTACATGGAATGCAGTCATACCATGCATTCTTATAGCTTATCTTTCCTTTCTTTCTTTCCTTTTTCTTCTCTCCCCCGCCCCCACTCCAAGTATAAGAATCAAATTAAGCCAAATGTGTTTTTGGACTGTGTCTGTCTGTCTCTGTCTCTGTCTGTCTCTCTCTCTCCCCACTCCCATCCCCCCCCCCCCAAGGATTGAACCTGGGGACACTTTACCATGGAGCAACACAGCCCTTTTTATTTTTTGTGTTGAAACTAAGTCTTACTAAATTGTCCAGGCTGGCCTCAAATCTGAAATCTTCCTACCTCAACCTCTCAAGTAGATGAGATTACAGACATGCACCACCAAGCCTAGTTTAAAATTTATACTTTTTATTGAACACCTCTATACTATGAATATTTGTACATATGTCTACTACAAATTCTCTCATCTGAGCCTCCTTTCTTTTACCCTCTGCTTAGATTTTCAAACACCCACTTCCACAGTTAGGTGTCCCAGCCTTAATTATGCAGAAAAGTTTGTCTGTAATCCTGTGTGTGTGCTTGCCATCCTGAACTCATCTCCCATTTCCACAAAACAAGGAACTCTTCTTCAGCTTCTTAATAAGTAATAGGGACATTCACTTTTTTATGTTAGTAATAACAACAGTGCCCACCTTATGGTGTTATCATAGAGAGATGTGATCTATAGCTGTAAGGTGCTCAGCATGAGTCCAGCACAGAAGCACATTAGCACTCCAGTCTTGGCCTTCTGTTATTATAGCTCATCTTGGCTTTGTCTCTCTTGTGAGATCGTGGACACATTAAGGGGAAGACCTCTATTTTATTCTTGTTTCAATAAATAGTACAGCAACGCTGCTTTCCACGTGGGGCTCCACATCACAGTCAACTAGGGAGCCTCAGGTCATCACCAATCCAGGTTAAACAGCTCAGAATGCCTCAAGCAGGGACTAATGTGAGTGTTTTCCAAGTGACTTGGAAGCACACCACAGCCAGCAAGGACCATTTATCAAAATACCCTCTGAGCATCATCATAATGGCAAGTGCCCCTCATGTTCTCACAGGGCAGGCATCATGCGAAGCACTCTGCTTGGATCTTTGCAGTAGTTTTTTTTTTTTTTTTTTTTTTTTTTTTTTTTTGCGGTACTGGGGATGGAACTCAGGGGCATTCTACCTTCGAGCTATACCCCCAGCCCTATTTTTTATTCTTTATTTTGAAACCGGGTCTCACTAAGTTGCGGAGTGCCTCACTAGGTAGCTGAGGCTGGCCACGAACCCGGATCCTCCAGTTTCAGCCTCCCAAAACCTCTCCAGGGGCTTGCAGTGGACAGCCCTGTCTGAACACCTGCCTGAGCCTCCTTAAGTTCTCATACACATCCCACAGTGGAGGACAGTGAGGTTCAGGCAGGTTCCGTAGGCAAAGGGCTGCAGTCTCTCCGTCAGCAAGCCAGGGGGAAGATGGGATTCTCCAGGAGGACCCTCAACCATGGTCAGCAGTCCCCTCTGCTGTCTTGCCTGGCTCCTCAAAGATGAGGCAGGTGGGCAAAAGCTGCTGTTGCTCACCTTGGGGAGTCATTGCCAGGTCAGAGAAACCTCACTGTGACACTCAGCTTTGATTTCTGTTTTCACTATTGCGACCAGCTTCATGAGTTTTCACTGGCTCTGTACATATTCTCAGGACATTTTAACCATCTTTATGGTGCTTTTTAGCCAGAGATTTAAAGTCCAAAATACATTAGCTCATAGTATGAAAAAAATCCAGAAACTCTGACATAATCAGAGAAGGATGTACCTTGGTTTATAGTTCACATTTGCAAATAGGAATACTCTCTCATCTCGATATACATTAGGGTATTTGGATTACCAAATGGTCAACTTTTATTGTTTTTTTGGCTGGTTTTACATAAGGTAAAAGGGAGTCATATGTCTTGTTTAACTCAAAAAGGTTTGCAGTTTGCATTGTAGCTATGAGCATGAAAAAAAAAAGATAAGTACTTATAGGATTAAGTTGAATCTCATAAATGATTTTAATGTAAGAGAAGATAGGAAACAGCCAAGCTTTCCTTTATTTTAAAGTCTTGAGAAAAAGTAGTATTCTCTAACTAAAAAGTATCAAAATCATAATGGTACCAATACATGAGATCTAATGTTATCAAAAATGAGTTTTGTTGTTCTTGTTTGTTTTGTTTTGTTTTTTTGCTAGTTTATGAAGCTATGCACACAGGTTGGACTTTTCTCCCTGGCTTCTCTTCTTTCCCTACTAAAATAGTATAAGCACCCGGGATTGTCTTAGTCCCCATCCCGCTGGCATCTAGAAACCCCCACTTCCAATACCAGTTGGTTCTCAGACTTCAGCGGGCAGTCAAACCCCAGAACCCCCGGCAAGCCTGTAAGAACTGACCCTGGAGCTTCAGATTCCCAAGGCTGGGCACAGCCTATGTGTTTGTATTTTCTAACAGAGCCCTAGGTTCTGCTGCTAATCCAGGAATAACTCTTTTGAAACCACTGAATTAGTTGATTAGAAAAAATTCATTAAAAGCTGAATTTGTGAGCTTTCCCTGGAATCCCAAAGTCAGGAGCAAGAGGTGAAAGCATAAACATTGTTGGCTGTCATATCTAAAGAAGGTTTTTTTTTTTTTTTTGGCTAACAACTGCTGATAATGACATACAGTCCTGCATACTTGTGGTTTCTATATCCATGGATCAAACCAACTGCAGATTGAGACTATTAGCAGAAAAAGAATGCATGTACTAAACATGCACAGATTTTTTTTTCTTCTTGTCATTATTCCCTAAAGCAATGCAGTATAACAACTATTTACATAGAATTTACATGGCATTAGGTATAAGTCATTTAAAGATGATTTAAAGTATATAGAAGGTTATATGCAAATGTTATGCCGTTTATCTAAGGGACTTAAGTATTCAAGGATTTTGGTCCCCAGAGGAGTCCTGGAATCAATCTCCGTGCATACCAAGGATGACTGTATTAGTTAGCAAGAAGGCAAGGAGGAGGTTTTGAGCCCTTGTAGATTCTAAACAAGGGCCCTTGCACCAACAGTCTCTCAGTTATTTGGATGCAGTGGCACGGGCCTCTAAGCCCAGTACTTGGGAGGCTGAGACAGGAGGACTGCAGGTTCAAAGCTAGCCTCAGCAAATTAGCAAGGCTCTCTGCAACCTAGAGAGACCCTGTTTCAAAATTAAAAAATAAAAAGGGCAGAGAATGTAGCTTGGAGATAGAATGCCCCTGGGTTCAATCCCAAGTACAAAACAACAACAAAAGTCACTCCATTAGTATTAACATTTGTACTTAATTTTTGTGAAAATTGCAGCAGCCCTTGGTTACCTGCAGGTGGCAGAATGTTCTAGCATAAATGTCATCTCTGTTCATCTCTCTTGTAAAAACAATTGGCAGCTTTCAACAGGGTTTATCAAAATCACTGTTAAGCAAAAATTGAGGGAAATATTTTAAAGTATAATGAATGTAATGTTCTGCACGTTAAAAGAAATGCTGTTAGTAATTTCAATAATGTGCTTAGGTATTGAGCACTTACTGTGTACCAAGCTACATATTAGTCATTTTTCATGGGTTGTATCTCTGAATGCTCACAGCAATCCTATAATGTTAATTATGATCCCAGTCAAATAGAAAAGAAATCTAAGGTTCACAATTCTACCCACCTATCAAGTTCTACATAATTTTTTATTTGTTCTATGGAACAAATAAATTTTCCAGAAGAAAATTTCTTAAATTTAAAAAGGTATCTTTTATCACTGAAGAAATATAAAACTATGATTCTAAATATGCCCTATTAAACTAATTGTTCATATTCCTCAAAGTATAGCCATCTTATCTTGTGGACCAGCTTCTCCTGAGTACTTATTTAAAATAAAACCCCAAGCCAGGAGTGGTGGTAAATACTTATAATCCCAGTATTTGGGAGGCTGAGAAAGGAGAGTTACAGGTTTGAGGCCAGTTTCAGCAACTTAGTGAGCCCGTTTTAAAATTTAAAAAAAAAAATAGGACTGGGGGTTTAGCTCAGAGGTAGAATGTCCCTGGGTTCAATCCCTAGTACCACATACAAACAATAATAATAAAAAAATAAAATAAACCCATTATGTACTGATCACAATTTCTGTAAGTAAACCTGGGTGTACTCTGGCTGTACACATAGCCATACACACATTTGGCAAAGCCTCCAGTTCTGGTGCCACCATAGGAGAGCCATATTATAGATGGAACGAGGTGGAAGTCAGTGGGTTTCTATCTCAATGCCAAAACTTAGGAACTTTCTTACCTTAGGCAGTGAAACACTCCGAAACTCAGTATAGCGGGCATGATGCCCTCTTCCTGCTGAGAGAGCGGGTGTAAGCATGAAGGCTAAGTAAATTTAAGAACATAAGGAAGTTAATAATTTTCATTGCCCAGCTTCGAAAGATTTCTGCTTCTTCAATTTTAAATGAAGAGGTTTTGCTCTCCAGGGTTGTTGAGTGGTGTGTGTGTGTGTGTGTGTGTGTGTGTGTGTGTGTGTGTGTGTGTGACTGAGAATTGAACCCAGAGGCATTCTATCTCTGATTTACACCCACAGCCCTTTTTATTTTTGTTTTGAAACAGGATCTTCTTCAGTTGCTGAGAGTATTGCTGCATTGCTGAGACTGTCCTAGAACCTGTCATCCTCCTGTTTCAGCCTCCCAAGTACTAGGGGTTGGGGGAGAGATGTATTTTCAAGCATTTGTCCTCAACCCAATATAATTCTCATTCAATGTAGAGGAACAGAGAAACAAGCAGAGGGAAGAAATGAGAGGTCTGTGTCCCTTTCTTTACATTAATTTCTGAGCACCTGTGTCTCTCTGTAGAACATAGAGCAAGGTCAACCCAATTTGGAGGATTATTTCTCTACCAGACCCTTCTTCCCTTGGCTCTTCTTTCTCCCTGCCTCACTTTGCTAAAGGATTATAGTTGAATGCACTGGAATTAAATACATTAATGATGGGATTGCAATCCATTCTCATCTGGGAAAAAATCACATTATGAGGATATTTAAAATTATTTCTTCAGTAGAGTGACTGGCATGTCATTAATACTCAGAAACAAGGAATACTTGTTTTAAAGCTGCTTTTTTGCCATTATTACTAGTATTACAGATACATGATAATTAAGTAAAATCTATGTATAGGAAACCTGGAGCTAGGCGTGGTGGTGCATGCTTGTAATCCCAGTACTTGGGAGGCTGAGACAGGAGGATCCGGGTTCTTGACCAGCCTCAGCTACTTAGTGAGGCTCTCCGCAACTTAGTGAAACCCTGTTTCAAAATAAAGAATAAAAAATAGGGCTGGGGGTACAGCTCAGAGGTAGAATGCCCCTGGGTTCCATCCCCAGCACCACAAAAAAAAAAAAAAAGAAACCTGGCCCTTAGTAGATGCTTTCAAAAGTAGCTACTTAATCTTCATGGCATGTCCATAGACTTGAGCCAGGAAAACTAAGGACATCCCTGCCCTGTTGTAGTCCTGTGTATGAGATGCTGGTTAAGAAAAGAAATTACTTGATGGTCCTTAAAAAATGGCAGGTTATAGCCGGGCGTGGTGGCGCACGCTTGTAATCCCAGCATTCGGGAGGCTGAGACCAGAGGATCCGGGTTCGCGGCCAGCCTCAGCTACCTAGTGAGGCACTCCGCAACTTAGTGAGACTCGGTTTCAAAATAAAGAATAAAAAATAGGGCTGGGGGTATAGCTCGGAGGTAGAATGCCCCTGAGCTCAATCCCCAGTACCG